>JAQIWH010003042.1:0-21607 GCA_034695005.1 Cryptops parisi | reverse complement strand
ACCTCATGACTTTTTTATTCCGACTTTGGCCGATCGCTCTATGCCATTTTGCAAACTGGCTGGCCAAGGTCCGAAATCAAGACAAGATCGAACATTGGCCAGTCAATATTAACTGATATTGGCCACTTTCCGATTTGGCTGGCCATTACCCACTTTGGCCAACTTCGGACTTTGGCAGTAACATATACACACATTAACAATACAATAACACGCAAACTGTTCATTTTTTGTCATGTATAAACTTATTTGAAACAGTGACTGGAACAAAACTAAGCTCTAAGAAATAGAAACTGTATTCTAAAGTACTATTGGAAGTGCGAGAAATATGTAATAACAATTTGACCATTGAAACTTGTTAAAAGAGAAAGCGCTAAAATACCATCTCAGTCATGTTTGCGATTCCACTAGTCCGTGATATCGGCAGTGCTTAGATCAAAATAACCATCAATTCAATCACTTTCGATAAGTTATAAAATTTTTACATTGGTCTTCTTTAGAATGAATTATAAAATTTAGACATATCTTAATAAATATGGTGTGAAAACCATTCAAAGTGTGTACACGTTTTTTAGGTCACTCTGTATAAAATAAGAAATTTAAATTTTATCACATCAATGTAATGCATAAAGTTGCCAGTTTTGCAACACTAACAGTTTGTGCACGAATTTCAAAATGCACCAAAGTCAAACAAATCAGCTATCCCACTATTTCAGTCCGGAACTTAATCGATAAAAAAACAAAAACAGACAACACCAGCAAAACTTATTCCCATTCAAGTGACCCCTTTTTGACCTTGTACAGGAACTTTATTCAAATACCACAAATATTCCCACCAACATCATCTACCCCTTTTTCTTCTTTACAATCCTCATTGTCAATAACGCATTTATCAATTAGCCTCTGTTTTTCACCTTTTTTTCCATCGACTCCCACCCCATTTTCTTATTTTTATATATACATATATTTCTTCCCACTCATTCTCCCTCTTTTCGACACTTCGTGGAGCAGCAGCAGCAGCAGCAGCAGGAGCAGCGCGAGCAAGCAACTAAGGCTCCTTCATTCTTCATTAATGCACCACTGAGGCCACAGGAGCGTTGACTGAGTGCGTGGGCGTGGCGGCGCGTGCTCCGTAGCTTCACCTTACTCGATTCCCATCCAGCACTTTCCTCAGTTGCTTTCAGTGCTTTCCACGCGCTGGCAACAAGCGCACGACACTGGGGTTTCCCCCACCAAAATACAACAAAATCTCGTTCACCCCCCCTAGCAGAGGAAAAACTTCCGCATCACCCTCCAAAAAATCTCTTTTTTTTTAGTTTGTCACCAACTGTCCGGCCTTGGATACTGAGGCGAAAAAGTTCAAATATATAACACCAACCCCTCTATCATTACATCCTTTCAGGAAAAAGAAAACCTTTATAATATACACTAACATATATACAGATACATCTCTCTCCAAGGTGAGAGAGACACTTCGTTCGCCTCCACCAAACAGCGAACGATGAAGAAGCCCATAGGATGCCGGATAACAAAGGACAAAAGAATAGGAATCAAACCCGGAATCCTTGTTCACGTGTTAATGATGAGCGTGCTCGTTGGCCATTTCAAAGGTGAGTCCTCATCTATTTATTTTCACTATTTGTAGTCAAGAAGAGAGTTTATTCCCTATACTCCCTCTTGTTTTCACGCTTGATTTTACCCCTCTCCCCGTTAGTTTTTAGTGAAAGATTCTCTGTTTAGCCATCGCGTATTTGAATATTGGATGGATTTAGACAAATGGGTGTGCATCGGTAAGTGAGGTTATTGGACTGATGAATCGCACCGACACAATCGATATTTTTTGTCGGATTCAGCGTTTTCATAAACCGAGCGGTGGTAATGGCATTTTTCATTTATTTATTTTTTTAATTTTTACTTTTAAAGACCAAAAAATCTTAATTGGTACGAAATAGTGTAGTCGTGGTTATTGACATCGTTTAACAAAAATACCGTTTTATTTTATTTTTTTTTCTTCTTGACGTTAATGATGTAAAAGAAAAAAGTTAAAGCGAGGGGGGTCGTTAATTTAAGAATGACGAAGCAGTTATTACTGATAGTAAGCTTTGATGATTATGAAGAAATACATAAAAGTGCACAGTTTATTGACAACTTGTTGGGTTTTTTTTTCACTTTAGTCGCCTAATGTTGGATTATCTCGCTTAATTATTTAATCGATGACTTACAAAAGAATATGTGAAACGAAGTGAAGTTGTTAATGTTTTCTTATTTGTATACGTTTAAATTTAACAAACAGTAAACCTAAGTTTTAAGTTCTTGTTTTACTCAAACAACTTAATTGACTCAAAATATACTTATTATTTCTTTTTTTACAAAACAATTGAAAATAAGTTGTAAGTATGTTACAAATGTAATTTGATAAGTTGATAATATTTTTTAATTGACAAGAAAAACGATTAACGAGTTTTTATAAAACTGATAATAATAGAATGAAATAATACGTTTTCTAAGCATGGTGTTGAATTGTGGAATTTATAGAATACTTTTCAGACCGTATGTAATGAAAGGATCGTATGACTTTTTTAAACAAAAGATTATCTTAGTTGGAAAAAAATAATTTTTACTTATATATATTTATTTTATATACTTTATATGAAAAAAATTTTAAGTTTATTTTAAATATGCGCTATCTTGTCATTTGGTGACATATTGTTATTAATATTAATGTAATTTTTCTACTGTACAGCTTAAGAACAATATATTATTTTTTAAATAAAAGCACAGCTAAAATATACTAACATGAAGATAATAATTTATTAATCAATATTTCATTTTAAGCAATAATAATAAATCAATTAGCACAATAGTTATCTTTTCTACAAATGTAAATGCAGTGCACGTACAGTACAGTACCGTATACGAAATATTTTCAAATCTATAAAAATAAAAATGGGTATTTATTAAACCACAGCCACAGACTGCCATTGGAGTGGCATGGTGTTGCTTTTTAACTGACCTAAACTGGTGTCTATTTTTTGTATTTCTCGTGAAGTTTAGGTAAAAATACCAGTTTAGATTAATTAAGAAAAACAATTATCATAAAATTAATACATTTTTTTTTGTTTTAACTAATCTAAACTATAGACATGTGGGTGTATGTTACTACACAAGCACTCAAAATTGTATTGGCATGTCTGTTACAACACAAAAGTACATAAACATGCTCAAAACTTATTTCAATCTGAAACAATCGAAAAACGTTTTTCACATTATTCATTTGTTTGTCTGTCTGTATGAACATAACACAAAAAAATGGCTGAATTTACGAAACTTAAAACAAATTTTACGAAACCAAAATTAACATCGATCCCACTTAAAATCCACGAACTATGGTTTACAGTAAGTTTCAATTAGTTATTTTGATCTCAAAAATACAATTTTACTATGTCCCAATCAGAAATTATTACATTGAAATTTTAATGAAAAAGAAAGAGTAGGATGTCAAGATAAAACTCGCAAATGTGAAATACCAATGGGTCGAAAATGTAGTGAAAATATACATTCGCAAATAACGTGAAAAGGCAATCTTATTTTGAATAATAAACATCAAACATTTGTTTTCTGCTTATAAAATATTAATAAAGTTCATTAAAATTAACGACTAATTGAATATTGGATTAACTTTTAAATTTTGTACTAGTTTTCCATTACAAACATCTTTAAAGTAGAAAGTTCTTCGAAATTAAATTTTCGCATTCTGTTTCGAAGAAATCATCTCGAATTACTCTCAACTTTGCACGTTATCTCCATAAGTATTTGCCTACACCATAATTTTTATATCGACTACTACACTGACAATGACTTTATATAACAATATATCGACTCCCTTTTAAAATCAAATCGGCCATTTTTAACTGTTCACAAGCTTCTTGTTTAAAAAATTGTAAACATTTTAACGCTAATCTTAAATTTTATTGGTAATTTTAAATTTGTATTTATATAATTTTGTTTTTATGTGTTTTGTTTAGATTGTTTGTATTACCCATTTGTTCCTTATAAACGGTTTTGATTTAACTATAGATACTTAAAATTTATTTCGAATTTTCAAAACTTACATTCTAATCTAACATTTATAATTTTGCTTAATTAATAATTTTACAAAATACTATTTTTTATAATAACGAATCATACGTTTGTTCAATTAAATCAACAAGCATTTAACCAAATAATATTCAAATGTAGAATACGTTTATGGAAAAAATGAATTCGGCAACGAAAAAAAATATATCAAAATGAAAAATTCGAGGAATTAAATTCAACGTCGATGTTTATAAAGCTTTTTAGTGATGTTTACTTTCTTGAGCATACAGTCGAAAAGCAAAGTTGAGCAGTGTATTAAAATAGAATGAATTATTCATGAAAGTTCTGATGATCTTTGAACCGTGCAATTCGCTTAGCTTCCTGCAAACAAGTCGAAGCTTAATGTCTATGGTAATTAGTTTCTCAGTAGCCTGTTGATGAAATATGCGAAATAGTACAAGTCATTGCTCATTTTATCGATAATCCCCATATCTTTGTTTGCTATCCAAAGATTGACAAACATAAAATTCAAACGACAAAAAGGAAGAAGAAATGTAACGTTTGTCTGAATACATGAATAAATCGCCACACATGTCATAAATCTTCGAATTTCTTTTATTCTACAGGGTGAATCAATTTTGGTCAAAACGTGTTTTTCTTATGACATATTTTATTTTTTTGAGGAAAAAAAATTGACAAATGACTAACTACTACCTGTCCTAAAATATGATACACATTCCATGTAAAACTTTCATGTTAAAGTTTCTGATTATAGACAGTTGTGGAAGTAAGTGTTTTATTCAGTTTAAAGTAATTGAATGTGGTCCTCTTTCTGATGTGTAAGTCAGATTTTTGCAACTTACAATTTTATTTGTTTTCAGTGTCATGTCATGACAAAATGCATGCAATTCAAAATGACACCCGTTGTGACTGCAATAGTCAACATATAGTTTCAAAAAATTAAGTTTCACGTATCAATTTATGTTTCAAATTATGTTTCACGATAGTTGGAATTACTAAATTAAATACAATTTACAGATGAAAAGCAAATGAAATATTTTGTTGTAACGAGACCTCGACTACTTATTTGAGCCCTAACTATTGGATCACTCGTTCACTAAGGATCACTTGCTCCACATGTTTAAGCATGCTTTTAAATTTCCCTATTGTTTAATTGTTGATTTCCACATATTTCAATAATCTTTCTACATTTATCTAGGTTGTGTTACCCTTTTTATGCTCCCTTCAAGTCACCTGGTGAGCTATTATACATTGGCTTACTGATATGTACTATTATATTGTCGTCCCGTTGGTCTGAGTGATTTTAAATAAATAAATAAATCACTTTATATAATAAATAAAAAAATATAAAATGCATAGTGAGCATATGAATAAATAAAACGCTGCACCCATATTGCATAATATCTTTATAATTTACGCAAATCACACACGTCACAAAAAGAATTATAATTAATACGCTGTGAGAAATGTACTGTATACCATATTTTGGTACAAAAAAAAACAGCCAAACGTATACCATATTTTGGGACATAAGAATTATTTTTTATACCTATGTGAAAATCAATGCAATTTTTGCATTTTGTTCGACAAGCTTGTTAAATCTTACATCAACACCAGAGCTTCCGAAAAAATTTCAACCCAGCTTTCAGATGCGCATTTATTTTTAATTCGTTTTAAAGCTCCCTGGGTTGTGTGCAGTTCGAAGATAAAAGTTTACCCTTTTTTCCTCTCGCTGGTATTCAATTCCAGGTAAAGGACAGGGATTAAATAACCATATAACGCGTTGACAGCCTTAAACAATTCAACGCGTTCAGAGTGCACGTTATGATACAATCGGGAAGAAAAATCTGCGAACCAGCGATTTTCTTGTAATGACTAATGAAACGTCTCGTGTCGATAAGAAAGCAAAGCTGCTCTTATCTTTAACGTTCAATGTAGCAGAAAATCCTTTGAAATAGAAGCGAACGAGTTCATGGCACCAGACCTTTGGAATGTCAACACGCAAACACACATTGCTCTTTTCTACACTTTTCTTTACTACAACACCAACTCTCCTTGTTTAAATGCGTCAACTTTTACTGCCCCTCGTGGTATCGTAAATATGAATGGGAAGCGCGAATCTAAAGTTGACTGTCTTATGCGTTTCAGGTTAACTATAAACAAGTCACTGTCACTAACTTGCACCACATGCTACCAGCGTATACAACAATATACAGCGTTGGTAATTCGTTCTTGAACTATTCGACCACAAACACAAAAGGCAGCAAGTTCATTTGCCGTAATAACTAATATAAGCTAAATAAATTTGTTCCAAAGGTCAACTCTGTATCAAAATTAAGAAAAACGAGATAAGAAAAAATACACTAAAATCGTTAACATGATTTATCAACTACACGTAATTAAAGGGCCTGGTGAAAAAAAGTGTGGAGTGACATTTTTCTTAAAAATGACCTAGAAGCATTTTCACAATGTTTTAGATGCAATTTTACAGCATAATTTTGAACAATACAACAACATGTAGAAAGATATTGCAAAATATTACGCCTATGTTTTATTTGTTTCCTTCATCTTTGTTTGATGTTATAAGTTCACTATTCGCTAATTGTTTTGTTTTTTTGGTGTATTTAGTTTTGTCAAGATTGTCAAATTCAAATAAATAAATAAATAAAACTATTAGTGCAAAAAGTGTCAAGTAGCGCTTAAACAGCAAGACAAGTTCAGATCTTTAAAAGCATTTTCCTCGAAATTGTAAAAATGTTACTTAACACTCTTTTACACCAGACCCTTCAACTATAATGCATATTAGATACCAATATGCAAGTATATAATAAACACACAAAAATATAAACAAAATATAATAAAATTTAATTGCCAAGTTTAAGCAGACCCAACCCGAACGTACGTTTACAGTGCAAAGAAAAAATAAACATTGTGTAAAATTGATTTTTTTATAGTGAATAACAGCCATTTAACATTAAATAAAAACAGCGTTATATCGTAAAAGGCGTTAATCGAATAACGTTAAGACCGAGGATTGATGTGTATAAAATAGTGTTTACCACAGGTGACTAGTAATAACCGGATACTTAACGCTTGGCTTGCTTTTAGTTGGAGCGTCACTAACGTGTTGCCTGTCAGTTTTTGAAAGAGGAAAAAGTAAAATGCATTACTATAGCGTTATAGATGAATTCTTTATTGACAATCGAAACCCCGATCAATTTTCTCTCTTTCATCCTCTTCTGGTCAACAGATGGGTGCGAGGTATCTAATGTATTATCCATCGACCTGGCAATATAGTATTGAAGTTTTTAGCACTTCCCCGACCCTTCCATTCTTTCTCATATAAATTTTAGTTTACCCCTTCCCCATCTACAAAAATGTACATGTTGTATGAAGAAAGAAAAGTTAAAAAACAAAGGAAAAAAAGACTGCGAAGAAGAAAAGTGGGGTGGAAGAAATAAGTGAGAAATCCCTTCCTGCAGCAAATATTGAATGTCCCTGTTCAGTGTCGCAGTAGCAATTTTATCCCCTTGGTTGGGGTTGAAGAACGGTTGGTCCATTTTCACGCGACCCTGGGGAGTCGTGGCCACAGCCTTGCTTTAAAGTTCAATTTCATTCGGAGAGAATGACATAAGCGAGGTGAGGTGAAAAGGAGGACCGTTTCGATGAGAAACCTATCCGATATAGACTATGGAAAAGAGGATCAATAACTTGTTTACCTTCTATCATCTAATGGGCTTGTTTTTGTTCTGGTTACTTGAGATCTCGTTCGCTAAAGAGCTATGATTTCCTTACAGGAAGCACTAGTAACTTGAGTTCTTCGCAGGGAACCTAAGCCTACATAAAAGAGAACGTTGCTAGCGGTTGACGTGAAACTGTCTTTTAACGATACATCGATCTTGAGAACGACCCACATAATCGGATAATCTGGATTCTGAGTTAATCTGAAACTAATCACACAAAGAGTGGTTCAAAGAATCTGTTTTTTTTTGTTTTCTTTCAAAGCTTGGAAGTGTTCTTGGTATTGATCATTCTAAGTACAAAGGTTGATCTTATTATGTAAGATAATGAGTTTTACAAGGGCCAGTTTTGCAAGTTTTAGAAGTTTTACAAAGGACATTACTACAAACTTTAATTTTTTTAAAAGCATGAATTAATTGGAGTTTAGTCACTAGACAGGTTAAAAGTGTGTATTGCCGAAAAGCATAATCTGGAAAATAATTAAGGGTCAAAAGTGGGAAAGTCCGTTTTAGGCATGGTTTTAGGATGTTCAACGTTTTTGAATACCCTCTTCTGAAAAAGTATGTATTGCTGAAAATACTATTTGAAACTAACGGTAAAAAGCCTTATCTAAGAACATGTATTGTTAAAAAAGCCAAATTTCGAAAAAAAATAGTATTGCAGAAAAACCAACTTAGAGAAGATATGTCTTGCAGAAAAGCAAATTATGAAAAACAAAGCTGAAAAAAAAATAAAACCACTAAGGCAGAATAAACATTCTGTGAAACATGTACTGTGATAATTCTAATTCTTGAAAAAAGTTATTGCTAAAAAACTTATACCAAAAAGTTATTAATGCTAAAAATTATATTTTGAATAACAATGTGTGCTTCACAACCAACTTTAGAAAAATGCGAACTGCTAAATAGTAAACTTCTAGAACACATAAATTGCAGAATATACAATTATATAAAAAACAAAGCTGAAAATTTTATTTTAAAAGTGGCAAAAATAAAAAACCCATTCACATATAAGAAAAGCCCGCTTTATGAAAAGCCAATATAAAAAGCCCGCTTTACATAAACCTACATTGCGGAAAAGCTTATTTTAAAAATTGAGCAACGCTGAAAAGTCAATTGGTAAAAATTCTAATCTGAAAACAAAGTTAGGTGAAAATCCAGTTCACATAAAAAAAGCCAAATTCAGAAAATTATCCATTGCCAAAAATCCTGTTTTTAGAACATAGTATCAAAAAGCCAATTATAAATAAAAAATAAGCTGAAAACCTATTCTGAGAAATACACATTATAAAAAGCTTACCTCTAACCTAACAAGAACTGCTAAAAAGCTTATCCTGAAAAGTGTGCGATGCTGAAAAGTCAATTTAAAAAAAAATGCAATACTAGAAAGTCATGTAAAAACAAATAAACCTGAACCTCCAATTCTACAACGCGTAATCCACTCCTACAGTAAAAAGTTTGATAAATAAACCATTTCTTGGAAAACAGCCAAGAACTAGTATTTCATTACACATGTTATAAAGTTTCATTAAATAAAAACAACTTGAGGTCATAGGTTCGGTAACTAAAAAATGTGACTTAAACTTTAATTTTAAAAAAAATATTTTGGTTGATATTAATAGCACCAAAAGCGTTGTTCTTTGAAAAAGTGGATTTGATGTAGATCAATATTTGCCATGATTATCGAAGACACTCAGACACCAGATGGTCTGTACATAATTTTGCATATTTTCCAACCATTAATGAACGCCAAAAGCAAACGAGTGTAAACGACAACCAGTGGGTACTTTGACACTTAATGGATCTTTTCATGCGAAAAACACGTGTTGATAAAATTTCGCGCAAGCTGATTCTATTTTACTAATCAATTCCCCAAAGAAAATACACATCATGACGTGAAATTCAATTTTCCAATCATTTATCTAATTTTCAATGAGGCTCCAAACTTGGGTAGGTAATGTTCAATCTAGCTAAAGCGACCCGTTCCTCGTTGTAATTCAATAACCAGTGACAGATAGAAATTGTTAGTGGGTGTGTAAGTTGGTATTGGCTAAATTTATTCTTACTGTAATATTTACTAGATGCTAAACAAAATCTTTTTTTAAGGCAACCTAATTTTGAAACCGGAAACATGAAGAGTTTGTCAAAATTATTTACAGCTACACACCTCGTCAGCAAATATTTGACGGCAGAAAATATTTTGTGAAAAAAATGTCAAACGAGTAGAATAGGAAGTGTAATAGCACGTTATAAAGTACGAGAGCGTTGAAATATGAACGCATGGTACGCACGTATAGTGTTTTGAACCGGATAGTGTTTGGCATGAGCCAAGCGTTAGTCTTTTTGCATGAGACAAATATATCTACAGTATATCATTACAATGACACAAATATATTTAGACACTTCTTAATACTGTACCGTTAACATTGTTCTAAATCAACATAAAAAATAAACAAAATAACGCCAATGTTGAAAAATCACAAAGAAAAATTTAAACCAATTTTATATACAATATATAACCAGTAAATAGCCAGTCAAAAATGACGGAATTTTTGTTTTGTTTTCATTATACAATTCATTGTTTTAACTCATGTTGTTTCATAACATTCGTTAGAGTTATTCATTGTTTGAACTCATATCGCTTGGAAATGTGTTCTTTACAGTAAAATTATCGGTTTTAAAGTTTAATTCATTTAACGATCAAACAACACCACGTGCTGTTTAAAAATTAAATGTATACAACCTGACATAATAATACAAAGATATTGATAAGCAAATTTAATGTTAATTAAAAAATAACATTTATTAATTTATTCATTGTTGCGTTTATTGTTTGAACTTTTAAATTACCCATTACTGAACAAAGCTGCACAGTTTTCTTTTGGCTTTTTCCCAGTTTTCTTGCACTCCCCCCCCACTAATGCCACTGTCTAATCGCCAAATATTTCATGCACCCCTCCAGGGTGCGATCTACATCCCCTCCAACTCTCAGCTTTGTAGGCCTAGGGTTTTTCCGCAAAAATTAACAATAATCAACAACTAGCAGTAAATTTTTCTATATATAATTGTCGAACACCCCCTGATGACAATTTTGGGTCGCCAAGGGGCTGGTGCACCCTTGTGAAATGTCATCTAATTGTTTACCGAGTTTCAATTTCCTACGCCTTCTGGTTTTCGCGTAATTTTTGCTGTGACAGAGGATCTCACTTGAATTTTATATATAGTTAGACGGTTAGATATAATAAAGTACTAGTAGATTTATATACAATAATTCTTCGAACACCTTGCAGACTAGGGAATTCTCGATTTATGCAAGGTCCGTGTGTACAATTTCGTTATTGATTCAAATACAGCAATTTTTTTAAGATGCTTGTTATATGCGGATATTAAACAATTTTGTGCAGAGATATATGCTTGTTATATGCGGATATTAAACAATTTTGTGCAGATATTAACTGATTTATCGACGTTATTTTTCTTCCATAATGTATACGCCAAATAAATTCCCAACATCTTCTAGAATCAACCCGTGTTTTTTTTATTTTTTTTTATTTCGTGAACATTTCGATATATTCCAATTTATACGAAGCATTTTCAAAACGTAACATTGGCATAATTCGACAACCAAATCGAGGATTACCTGTATTGCAAAACTGTAACTTTTTCCAAGGGATAAAAGAGAGAGGTGTCCGAATATCGATTTGGAAGATAAAAATTATGAATAAAACATAGATCCACCGTTGGCCATCACATTCTGAAGATTGCAACATCCGAGTCAATGGTGTGGGTATTCGATTTAAGAAAAATATTTTCCTTTTTCGCTAGAGTTAATCTTTTCTGAAATGGATCTTTGCTTCCATTTCGTTCGGCATAAACTTGTAGTAGTAGTGGTGGTAGCAGTGAGACGAGGAAAGTCAGTCTATTGCACATCCACCTAAAAGATCCCTCACAAAAAAAAAAAAGAAAACTGAAACGAGAAGGTGGTTGGTGATAGTAGCAGTGTGCTATGTGACATGAAGGGTCAACAGAAAGTCTGCTCAGTGTCGTTTTCGATTGCAGAGCAAGCAACGTGAAGTGGAAAGGCCCAAATGCTGTAATTCTGGAGCTGAAATTGAGGCAGTTTTTGTCACTTTTTGTTTATCTTTTGTTGTCGCACTGAGTTAGTTCTTTTTCTTTCTTCCTTTCTTTTTGCCAGAAATATCCCAGGTGAACGACAAAGTGTTATTGTTGAACACAAGTTGAGTTTTTAGACAAGCGGGTAAAGTTTTATTTTTTCTTCCTCTTCCTTTTTGTGAAAGGCGAAAGTATCATTAAACTGTTATTGCTTTTATGGTTGTTCGAAAAATCTATAAACGTATGCTCTTTTATTTGATCTCATTTTTCCTTTACTATTTTTTATAAACAAAAATATGGCCAAACAATTGAATAACAACGTAAATTTTCATTTAATTTATTTATTTTTTTATTTATTTTATTTTAATTTAACACCCCATAAGAGTAAAACAAATTAGTATAAAGTTATTTTATGCCATATAAAATGCAATAGATCAATAATACCACAGATCAATGAAAAATTGAGTTATGGTTTCAAATATTAGATTTTTTTTTAAACGTAATGTATATTTAATCTGTTTAGTGATATAAATTGATATGTTAAGAAGCAAAGTAAGTTTTTCGACACGAGCCGAAAAGACCAGATTAAGACTCAACTAAACTCCCAGAATCTTGATAGGTTCATGCTGCTGAAGTCGGATTGACAAGAGTAATAATTCTAGTCCTGATTTCATTCGTGAATAAACCATGAGATTTGCACCAACATTTGTATTGTGCGTCACCGTCCTTTTGAATAAAGATGAGTAAATATGTTGTTCAGATTTGGAATAGACGTAAACCAAAATGGTGTTATGTACATATGAGTAGAACTTGGCACGTAGTTTAAGGTCATGGATAGAATTTTAAACTAATCCACGGAATAGAATTGTATTAGGTGAACCCTGCACTACACCTTTGCTAAATTCAACACTGGATGTGAAATCATTACTAATTTGAAAAGTCCTTACATACAAATAGTCATTTACCACACTAATAGTTGTAAAAGAATCATCAAGGCAATGCATGCCTGTATCATAAACTGTGTCAAGCATGTCAATTGGCTTTAGACATGTCTCTTCAAACAATTATTTTTAAAAAATCGGTTTATATGATGTAATGAGCAATTGATAAAAATAAAGCATCAGATCCAACAAAAACAGAAACTGATTTAAATAATAAAATTATATTAAAATCCTAGTTATAAGAATACCGTAAGAATGTAATAAAGTCAGATTAATAAACAAAGCCAACAGGTTTCAACAAACTTATTATGAAAGGCAACAAAAATCGATTACTCTGTAACATATAGTGTAGTTACGAAACAATAAAAACATTTATTTCACAACTATTGATTTTATATATACTTATGATCCGTCGTGTTCGTCATTTTTCTGACAAGCTCATATATCTGAAATTTTGGTGTTGTTTTCTTTAATAAAAAAAGGCTTATTGTGCTTATTCCTAATACCTTTACGAAAAAAAAAATAAAAACAGAGAATAAAATTATTCGCCTTGATACTAAAGGCGAGAAAACAGTGTTTCTAGTATCTGTAACAGATTGAGTAAGAGTAGATTTAAGTTGGCGGAAACAAGCTTACTATTTTCGAGAAGGAGTAGATTAGAAAGTGACACAAATCTGACAAAAATTCGACTGAAAGACAGGAAAGTTTCTTCACAGTAACGAAGACGTTCGATAGGTATCAGGAGCTGAAGAAGATTTTCTTGTCACCTCAAATCAAAAGCAAGAGCGAGCGGGAAAAGCTTTCACCAAAGCTTTATTGGAAGTGGAGAATCGACTGAGAAACAACGATGGAACCCAACGGAAATTGAAGTGGAACCCAAGTCACAGACTATGTTTTTCATACTATGTACACACACACACACACACACACACACACACACACACACACACACACACATTTCACGACAAAAAAAAACCCAAACAATAAACCAAACTTTTTTCCCCAGAACTACAGTATATAGAAAACAATTCTTTTATTTTATTTTCAGCTTCCAAAATCCGTTTTTTGGTCTTCGTTTTTTGTTATCTATTTGTCGTGTTTCATGTTTTTTTGGGGAAAAGAATTTTCAAACTCGACTAGGTCCATATTGCCTTTCAGGCTTTACTTTTGTGAACGTTTGTAGAGAAAACAACAAGAACAAGATGAAGATAACACTGAACCGAGTCAAAGTAAACCGACAGTGAAACATGTAATAACAATACTGCGCTGTTTACTTTGTTGTGAATTTTAAAAAAGTCCTTTTATTCAAGTATATGCAACACGAAATGAATTCGCTGAAACGTGGTGCTCAAACAAATGTAGTTATGTGGGCTCAAGGCTTTTTTCTAGACCACCCAATCATTATTAGACAAATAATTAATATAAAATAAGTGATGTAAGATTACACTTGACTACATTATATATACTGCTGTAAGCATGTTTAATGCAAGATAATATTTAACTTTAGATATACCTATTATAAAATTGCTTTTCATTATAAACAAAAACTTTTAAAGTTGATAACTTGACGAAAATTCTTGCATTGTAGTTAGTAGTAAACATTTTTATACACTTAGTTGTACCAAGATTGTAAAACTTCATCAAATCAAAATGAAAACTCAATACGATCAATACGTTCACTTTGTTTACATTTCTGAAAAAGAAAATTTTTTTTTTTATGTAGGCTTGTTTTAGTTTCTGTTCAATTTTAGAATTGAATCTTGATTCGATTCAAGTTTAGTGAAAGTTAGAAATTTGTAATTTTCAACTAAGATAGTTTTTTCTATTGAAAAAGTCAAGTTCTGCTTAGCTTAGCTCATATTTTATGTTTATGGTTACCAATATTTTATTTCATAATCGAACATTCTTTGGGAATATATGTATATTTTTGAAAAAATAAAAATTTAACAAAATTAAAAATAAACAACGAACGAAACAAACACGTAGAATACATTTTTGGATGCAATGTTTTATAGATTTATTAATGACTGATTGCTCACATACGTTTTAAATAGTAAACTATAAATCAAATAATGCATTTATCTCTATTGTACAACGATGTATGGTGGCTTAAAATATAGGTGAACCGTCCGCAAAACTTTTCGAAGCAAAAAGAACTCCTTCGTGTGCCTAAATTGCAAAATTGACAGGACTTAGACCCCGTCTAAATTTAACACAACAAAATATTTGACAACTCCAGATTATGTTAAAAATTTGAGCTCTGTAAGTCATCAAAAACCAACCATAAAAATAATCAAGGATGTTGAACCATTTCAACCTCATAGAAGTTAAGTAAAAGAAGTTAAAAATAGGTGGAAAAAGGTAATTTTGTTTATAATATTAATATATAATTTTATTTTAAAATTGATTAATTCCTTATTGCAGTTGTTGTACATACAGGTAAAAACAATTTACAAAATAAAATATTATAAATAAAAATATCAAATAAGGGTATGAATTACATACCAAGCGTTCGGTACATTCGTACCTTGTGTAATTAGAAAATGTTGGTTCTAAAACAGCTGACGCAAAACAAGTCTTTTGTATCGCCAAAACTTCACAAATTATTTCACATTTTTGTGTTATTTGTTGTTAAAATGCAGGGTACGTCCAATATTTATTTCAGATATTTAGGCCACGTAGTTTCTGCCCCAGAGCTCGAGCAAAAGTGGTATTCCATGAGTTGGACAAACGTCGAAACTCACAATATATTTTATATATCCGTGTTATTAAAATTTTACTTTTAATTAAATGAATACGGAGGATCAACAATGCACAATAATGTCACAATTTAAGTTCATATAGTTTTCAAAACAGAGTTGAAATAAAACCGGTTTTTTATATCGTCAAAAAACGCGTGCTGAACCGGTCAAAATATTATATTTGTATTCTGCTCGATGAGCTCTGAACGATGATAGTCTACACGTCTAGTTGGAAAAATATTTTTTTTGACCATTTTTAGATATGTGAATATGCAAAATGCCAACCGTCTACAACATGTTTTAATACGATTTTCGATTTTAGGTGAAATCAAAACAAAAGATGTGAAAATTTCAAATCAGTATGCTTTTTAGTTCACGAAATAACAAACGAACACACCATTTTAGAAAAAAGGAAAGCACTAGGATTCCTACAGGAAGTAAGGAACCCTAAAAACGTGTTTTTATAGTTCACGTTTTTGAATGAATGGTAATGCATGTGATTCATTGTTGCGTTTGTTATTGTTGAAACGCCAAAACAGTTTCTGCTTTTCCTTCGCCCATCGGCCTTACCAACCAACCAACAAACCTACCCTCCTTCATACTCATAAGTGAAGTTCATGAAAAAGTATAAGTGGGTAGTAAAGATAGTTTGTTACAGCTATTTATATGATTAAAAGGATAACGTTAAAAACGAGATTTGAAAGAGATGGAATCTTCGAAGTATAGTGATTAACTGTTGCAAGTAAAAACCTTATCGACAAGGTATCATGTGAAAAAATAGTAAGGGTGACTATTAATACACAGACCTCAACCAATTTCAAGGAGGCGATAGTATGCAATGAGTTAATTAATCGAGAGAAAGTGAGAGTAAGAAAAAAGGAAGAGATAGATGATGTGAAGTTAAATTTAAAAAGAAACTGATAATTCTATGGTAGGCGGATTTAAGGCTGTATTTAATGACATCGGCCAAATCCATATACCAAGGATAATGAATTTATTTCTATTTTTAAAAACATTTCTGTTTCTTAACAATCTAATATGTTTTAAGGCACTTAGTAATGTAAATAAATTGTGCAAGATAAATGCAGCCAGTTTTTCAATGTGATAAAATTTTTTTTTAATTTTAACTGAACCACCGAATTATTTCATCAGAAAAAGAGTTGGTAAGGTTGAGTTTAGTTTTGAGTGAATTAAGTGTTAATTTGTGAATACACTGTAAAATTTGTTGTGTCATTGTCAATGAAAAATTAATGATGTGGTGTTATATTTAGGGTAATTGTAGATGATGTTATCATCAACATACTTCATAAGATGTCTGATAAAATGTCAAGAATTAGATTCGTAATAAAAAAATATATATAAAAAAAAGCAGTGAAGTACCCTGGACTACGACATTAGTAGAAAGGGTTTTGGTTTCAGTGTGGTTTGATAGTTGAAAATACTTATCAGTAAAATAGTGAATAAAAATAATATGAATGATGTAAGAAGAGACGTCAAGAGAAATACAAGTACATGTATTAATAACAAAAATGCGACTAAGGGTGACAAAGGCTTTAGAAAGGTCCGTTTTAATGTTCTTATCTACTCAATTTAATTTATTTTTTGAACAAATTGTTTTAAAAAAAACAATGTTGTAATGTTTCTCGACTATTTATGTTCAAAGTCTGCTCGTGTTGTTATCTTGCTGATCAATTACTGTTAAGATTTTTTTCTCAAATTTTTAAAAAGATTATGGTTCTATTAACTTTGTGTTTACATTATACTCAATACGAGATTTATGCTAATATTATTTCAAACTTTATTGATCAAACGTCACTATTAACACATTCGTGTCAAAGTGTAATATCGATGAGTTCGACATAGACTAAAATTTGCGGCATCCTTTGAAATTATTCGAAGCATTCAAGGATGCCCTACATACTCTAAAATCGTTAGCTTGCAGTGCTAATCAAGTAAAATTGCACTCTACACCACTTTAAGTTAAACCATCCTTCTAAATTCAATTCTATTGTACGTTCTTAAGATTTCATAATATTGTTCAAACCCTCCACTATTTTCAGCTGCAGTTCACACAACAACAAAAATTGTTCAACACAAAACATGTCACAATCATTAAATTTATTCTCCGTGTCCATTTCAAATTTCAAATTAAAAAACAGAGTTTTTATATTTATACATATATCCTAGATCTTTTCTAATCAATTTATATAATTCTGGATCAATGATGTTCAACTATAGTTTAAAGAACACTCAAAACTGTACAACTTGAATTTGGATCGCGATGTCAATTCTCAAATACACGAAAGAAAGTTTATTTATACTGTTTATTCGAACATGTCTCTTAAATCGTTTCTAATCAGTTTATACAAACTCATTGTTATTAAAGCTGACTGACCTTTTGGTTTCAGTATTGATTTTTTGTATCTGAAACTTTTAATGAGAAAAAAAAACTGGACATTTTTTTAGACGATATGGTATCATTTTACCATAGTTTCTCTACTTGAAATCAAATCACTTAGAAGACACACAAAAAAATTTGCAGCCTAAGCCTAATAAACTTTTACCGACCTTAACATTCCCTTCACGGGTAATCAATTTTTCAAGGTACAGTTTCAAAGCATGCACAATTTGGACTCAAAATCACATTAGAACGAAAAACCTTTCGAACAACAACAACAACAAAAGAAAGAGAAAAAAATCCGTAAAAAGAGATGAAAAAATATATAAAAAGTTGAGTTGCAACACCCTCTAGAGGTTTGGCTTTTGTCGTTGTGAGGCAATCAGGCCCAAGCAAAAGGAACAAGAAGAAAAATGACAAGGCCAAAGGTTACTGTCGAATCGCCTTTGGTCGATAAGAAGGCAGTGGCAATTTCACCGTGACAAGGATAGAGTAGTTCTTTGCTCATAAGAAGTGCTTTGGCTGGAAGATATCAACGTTCCAAATCCATGTAGCCATTAATCCTAAATCACTTCTGGACCCGTGGAATTTCTTATGAAATGTAGTCCGAAAAAGGGGTTTTCTTCTTTTACCGTTCTACCTTTTCTTTTCTATTACTCTCACCACCAACTCTTTAAAGAATTCTAGGAACGCATCAAGCACCTAATGGAACGTAGCGAAATTATGGTTCCAATGTGTTATGCAGGGCTATTGCGATTCACACCATGTATGTTGCGTGTGTGTATGAGACTAGCCAATGTGTGCGAACATCTTCTTAAAGGAAATTGCTTCCAGCGGAATTACATTTTGTGTTTTTCCAAAAACAGTTCTTTGGTATATGCAATGGTTTTTGTCAACTATTCTCACCGTTCATACCTACACAGTTGAAAAAAATCTATATAAATAAAATTAGTTTCTTGTTTGTCAGTCTGTGTGTGCATGACGCGTGAACGGTTGAATCAATTTTCACAAAATTTAGTATTTAATTTAATGTTGATCCAAGGAAAGACATAAGCTATTAAAAACGTTTTTTAAAAGCATAAAAAAATTGGGCTTTGTTTACTCTTTTAATTGTGGAATTTATTTATGAGTCCTGATATATGTCACACCGAAGGGTTTTAAAAAGTTGTTAAAAAATAATTTAGAAGAATGTTCAGTCATGTTGTTTTTAGATTGAATTTTTTAATTTAATTCAGACGATTGCAAAAAATAAAACTATAGGTACTAGCAAATATAACAATCCAATGGGTTGCAAATGTATGAGTACACCATAATTTCATCGCAAATAGTCAAACTCATCTATAGGCTAACACATTTTGAAGAATATTTCTACAAAATAGGAGTTTCTTTATTAAATGTCACTAAAATACTTTTTATTTAGTTGAGATAAAAATCAGTTCTTCTTGAATGTAACTATTTTTCAAAATGATACTGTATATTTTATTATACATTACGCCGCTAGTACATTACATTGCATTTTCATTTGTCATTAAAATTCTACGTATAAGCTCACTTGATTACTGCCCTTTACCAAATTTACGCTCGTACATTCACCAGAGGGGCATCATCTCTAATTTAATTTGTACTAATAATGCATTTAACCTGAAACTCATGTTAACTATTAATAAAATAAAAGCTGCATATAATGCTTAAATATACGTTATAAAAACAACCACAGTAATTAGGTATTAACCATTTTTACTATGACCTTGACGTTATAGATTGTTACGTGGATTAATTGACAAGAACATTACTATCATATACAGTATATATACATATAATACAGGTGAAACATAGGTTTGATCAATGTTAAATATCGCAAAAACCACTAGTAGTATAAAACTTTTATTGAATTAACGCATTATACTGTATATCGGCCATGGATAATCCAATGCAGTTGTCAGAAGGTGCCTTGTTTGCCATTTTCTAAGTCACCCAATCAATCACTTTCTTAATAAATATTTCACACCTTACATGTGCTTTAGAAAGATGAAGGTATTTAGATATAATTCAAACGGCACGAAACAGATTGAAACTCGACATGTAAAAACGGAAGTTATGGGTTTAGCAATTACGGTATGACAAGGAAGCAAAGAAAAAGAGGCTGCAACAATCATGGATCACCTGACAAAGGAGACGTGAATTCAATTTTAAACAACATTGCATTATGTATGATTCAACAAAAGTTCGACTGAAACAAAGTTTATAAATCGATAAAACGTCTATATTTAATATTTGATATGTAAACTTTGTTGTCGTCATGGTCAATTATTTAATGGCAATAATTAAACCAAACAGAATCCAATTAAGCGCAAACACTCGTAAAGTTGATTTGTGTTTAACATAGTTATGTAAATAGACAAAGCATATGTGTATAGTTGTGTGTATGACCCATATACAATTAAATAAACCAATGTAAATATGCTTTGCATGTGTGTTTATCAAATATGCGTAACATATTTGGAATTGTAGGTGAGTTTTAAATAACTTTCTAATGTTATTTTAAACAATTTGAACGGTTGTGATAAATCGTGTATGTTAAATATTGAGTTACTACGTTTACTTTACAAATTTTACGCTTTAAGAATTTCGGAAAATGACGGATTTTACATTTTTGTAGGTAGGTGGCTACTTGGAGTTCATCAAGAGCACCAAGTACAGGCCTTACAGCTATGTCATTTGGCCCTCTGACTTCATTGAAATCAAATGCATAATTGATGAGATGAGGATGTTGTAGATGAAACGGGCTTTACATTTGAATATTAATATTGTAAACAAACGTATATTTCTGTCATACACACTATATGTATTTTGTATCAATTAGCGTAATTATATATTTAAAAATATGTAACTTACTAGTGTAAATTTACTTTCTTTTCGTTCACTTTAGTTAACTCTCAAAACTACTAGTAAGTAGTCTAACTACTAGTAAAATGACGGGGGAGCATTGTTTTACGCAATTCATTGATTTCACTCAAGTTGATTTGCAACCCATTCGTTACATTTATTTATTCTTTTAACTCTCGTTGCTCCACAACATTCGTTAGTTATTTATAGTTTTATTACGTGTTGCTCATGTTCTGCGGTCTTTTGATGGCTTAGTGATTAGAACATTTATCTTTGGCGGCAGTGACTCGGGTTAACTTCCTACTCGTGCCACGTGGCTTTAGTTTGAGGTCTGACACCAAGAGGGTAGATTTTCTCCGGGTTCTCCCGTTTTCTCTTGCACCATAAAACGCTATTCCATCGTCATCATCCTCATTTCATCATTATTTTTGTATTTCCTGAGTTCAATAAAGTCTGAGGGCCAAATGACCCAGCCGATAGGCCAGTCGGTGTTCTCGTTAAACTCAAAGTACTTACCTACTTCATGTTGATTGGCAACATATGGTACAGATGAACGCGTTTTAACCCATTAAAGGCCATAATTCAACCATGAGACTTTTTAAAAATATTTTGATTATTTTTATATCAAAATGGTCTCATTTGAACAATACAACCATTAAATCGCTAATTTTTATTTATTTTGTACCTAAAAAT
>JAQIWH010003041.1:0-21615 GCA_034695005.1 Cryptops parisi | reverse complement strand
ATAAATAAAAAAGTAAGTAAGTAGTCATTCTCGATTTATGCGACGTTTTTCGAAAATCTATGTCACTATGTATATATTATTTTGTTCGGTTGTAAGCTAAAGTTCCCATTAACTCCATGTGATGTATTAACCACGCCTGAAAGAAAATCGTTATTTATAATAAACGATAATACGATTACTGCTACCATTATTACATTCTTTTATTTATTTATTTATTTTTGTATTACAGTTTTAATCTTGTATTTATACTAATAAAAGAAAAAGTCAGAACTCCAGATTAAGGACTTTTCCCATTTTTGGTATGATAGAAAATCGTGACGAGTGATAATAGGCTGCTATGCGTTAGGCAATCGGACCAGAGTGCGAGAGAGACTGACTATGATTAACAACCCAACAATCTAGGGTGCTATACACGTCACCCATATAATGCTACAACAACAACCATTTTGTGTCGGAGATGTTAACCGACTCATTCAACTGTCTCTATAAAGTAGCCCACGCCGAGGTCCGCGCCCTTCATCAGCATTCAGTAGGTTCGAAGGGAAAATTAATTAAACTCGGCTTTTTTCTCCACTCGGGAGCTGATGGGAAAAGAGGAGGAGGAGGGGTCATCGAAAGGGGTTAAACGAGGTGACAATTGACCATGTGTGGCAGCGAAGTCGTAGGTGTGTAGTAGAGATTGTGTGTGTTTGTGTTTGGCGTGCAGCATCATACTCACGCTTTTGCCTACAGGGTGGGTCGAAAGGTGAGGTTTGGCTTAGGAGAAGGGTCGTCTCCTTTGACGTTGCCGCTGACCTGTGTGGCGCATGCGCTTCCATCTCACACTTTTTCTCTAATTAGCTAATGAAACGAAATGCTGACTCATTTTTTTTTTTGAGACTTAAGATGAGATGAAGGTTGATCTTGTTCCTGGTTTATAAACACGTAAAGACTACCGCTTCCGGTCATGTTTGCGAATCGGTTTTCTTTCATTAACAACTAGTTAAACACCCGTTTAAAGACGGACTGAGTTTTAGCGAAAAAAATTTTTTTCATCAGTCGTTCCTTTATTTTTTATACTCGTTATAGTAGTTTCACTAGTGAGTTTGTGAGTGAGCTTGGAATTGTACTTTATACTGCCACCTACAGTCGTTTATGAGAATCTACTGTATAATGCAATGTACTAAGAAACGCATAAAACGAGAATCGCATAAGTGTATCACATAAATCAAAAACCGTACAAGTCCAAAGCGTATATAAATAAATAAATAAATCGAAAAATTTCAGAAATCAAAAATGGAATGACTCAACGATCGCATAAATCTAAATTCGCATAAATCGAAACGTGGAGTAATAAAAAAAAAGTAGAATTACTTAAACACGCATAAATTGAATATCGAAATTAGAGATTGAATAAGTTTTTAGTTCGCATAAATCGAAACATGTAGAAATGAAAAATGGATTTTTTGTATTATTTATATACAGTACATCATACAGTAGTAATATAAATATCATAAACAGATAAAACATCTGTTTATGACAACTGTGTAAAAGTGAGTGAACTTTGTAAATCATATGGGTTTTCTACGTCCATTATGTAAGTAAACCAATTTAAAAACGTTTTGTTTTGTAATAGAAGGTTTGTCAATAAAAAGAGAGACGTAATTTTGTACGAACTACTCATACTGTTCGTACAACGAGTTTTTTCCACGATAAGGGTCGTGCTTGCACCAATTAAACTCGTGAGACTCGACTGTATTTTACTTCCACTATTAAATGACATTGAAAATGCTGGAAGATGGTATACATTAAAAACTGTAATATAGCTTTGACGATTGGATGTATCCAAATTTTGGTAACAGGTGATCTTCTAATGAGTGGTAACTAGTAAAGAAGACGTTGCTCCCTGTAGAAACGTTTGCTAATGATGGTATTTTATTTTATATTTTTTATTTTGAAACTGTTATTTTTTCTTCATCTTTGATCCGAAGAGTTACAGTTTTAGTGTATATCAGTAATATATATATATTTTTTTTTAGTATAGCCTGTTAGTGAGAAGCTATAAAAGTAAGCATTTTTACACGTTTGAGGGAGTTCGTATTTCACGTTGAGACTCGTGAAAGGTGTTAGAAGTTCGTAAAATAAAAGGTTTTATTAAATCTATAAATCATGACTTAGTTGGCCATCACGAACTTGAATTTTTTTTTGTGTGTGTGTGTGTGTTTCATTATAACAACAAAAAAAAAGTATTTAAATTTTACAAAAAATAATGGACTTTAAATAAAAAAATCTCAAAACGAGATGCAAAAAACAAAAAAAAAGCAAACTTTGAAATAATGTACGAAACACGTAAGTTGGTTGGAAGTATACTATAGTTTCTGATTTAATAGTTGAATTTACAACAACAAAAAAAAGTTTAAAAAATAAAATTAAAAAATAAAAATAAAGTAAAAGGAATAAAAATAAAAAGCCCATCGTGCACACCAAAGTTGTTGTTGGTCGTATTTTTAGGAAAGGGTTACGATTATTAAAAGAGTTTAAGGTCAGTTCGAACGGGTGTTGAGGATTAAACGCGAAAGAAAAGAAATATTTATGGAATGATACACAAAAAAAAAGTGAGAAGAAAGAACAACGAAGACGTTTGTGAATTGGAATAGAAGAAGATGATGATGATGAAGAAGAAGAAGAAGAAGAGTAGTTGGAGCGCTAAATCACGGCGTAATCAGATGGTCATCACGATCATCCAAAACGGCTCTTGCAAACTAATTGACAAAGAAGGAAGCAAGAAAAGCAATTACCCGTATTTCCCTATTGCAAAAGGCCTCGACTTTGGGGCTTGATGAGGTGACGCCCCCGGGCGGTGACTAAGAAATTGAACCTCTCACTTGTCACTAGTCTTCTTCTTCTTCTTTTTACTGTTTTTTTGTTCTTCGGCATCATCTATTTAATAGTTGAAGCGTCTAGAACTGTAGTTAAATAGTTTGTTAGAATTGTGAAAGTTGTAATTTGTTAAACTGAGTGGAAGATTGTATTACAGGTTGTATTGCAGGTGAAATCGTAGGGTTATACTACGAAGGGGGGGGGGTACGAGAAATTCATGTTAAAACGAGGGTGAGGTGGGTTTTTGTTTTCGATTGGTTGAATTATTTGATTTTTATAGTCTATATATTAAGTTGCACTTGTGAGTTTGTGAGTGAGCTGGGAATTGAACGTAACAGTCGTTTATCGGAATATGCTGTTTAGTCCAATATACCAACAAAAAAAAACCGCATGATAACCGCATTAAGTTCTTCGAGTAAATCAATATAATCGCACTTAGTCCAATGTGAATAAATCGCATATATATATTTAATCAAATCGAAGAAATAAAAAATGGAATGATTCAAAATTCGCATACATCGAATGTCGAATCACTCAATGATCGGCATGAATTTAATTTCGCATAAATCGAAGTTCGCATGAATCAAAATTCGCATAAATCGAAACGTGCAGAAATCAAAAGTGGAATTATTCATAACACGCATAAGTTGAATGTGGAAATTACTCAAAGATTGCATAACTTTTTATTCTTATAAATTGAAATTCGCGTAAATCGAATATGCAGAGATCAACAATAGATTTTGTTTAGTTTGGTTTTTTTTTCATGAATAAAACGCTAATTTCAAATTTTAAGCTGAGTTACAGTATTGGAAAGAATTGTTTTTGTTGTTTGTTTTGCGACGTTATCGTTATTTATATATTCGTGCGTCCATTTAGCGTTATCTCGAATCTTGTTAGGAAGAAAATTGGTGTAAAACAACTAAGCGATTTTAATCCCGTAAGTAATCAATTTTCTTCATAAACGGCCAATTTAATTCACTCTCGTAAATTGGAGGTGCGTTTTTTGGGGGGGATAGAGTTTAAGCGTATCTAATCAGGAAATTTTTGTTTTAATTTGGACTGCTTTGTATCTGATGCTTTGCGTTTTTTCCTTATTGCAGTTTGTTCATTTAATAAGCGTAGTGTGGCGATATTGAATTTAAGCTGTGAAGTCATAGTTTTTATCAAACGCTTTATCATACCTAGAGATACCTTGTGGTATCTATACCCATAGACGTTAAAAACAACAACCACTAGCGCCACAAGCGGTTTCTCGTTTAATGAAATACTACCCTAATATCTACATTTCAAGCCAACTCAACAGTGTTAATAATTTTATACCAATTCCTAATTTACACACGTTAAGCATTTCCTTCAGACACTGTCATTGTAACGTGGACATGTGTCGTATAGTGAAAAGTTGACATGTGTTTTGATGGACGTAGGGGTTTTGAAGGGGGTCTCAATATTGTCTTCTATATTTTTTGTGTTATATACATATATATATATATATATATATTTTTTTTTGGGTGGACGTTATCACCTTATTCTGAATTTTTTAATATGCTTTTTGCATCGCGTTACTCGTTGCTGTCAAGAAGGGTTGTCAAGAAAAACGGACGACACGGATGATGATGAATCATTTCTTCCTCTCTTTTTTTTTTTAATATTTTATTTTACTTTTATTATTTTTTTTAGGCTTGTCACTCTGCTTCTCATTGTAAATAGGTATCCCCCTTCCATTTTTTTTATTTTCGACAAAAAACTATTTTTTTTTCTTCATTCTTTTCCGACATTGTCTCACAGAACACGATGTCCACTTCTTTTATTTCCCAAAATCGACATCCACTCACAGCATTTTTTATTCTATATCTTTTTTTTTAGGGGGTGGGGGGGTATGCAATACGATCGACAGCTTTGACCACCTTTTTTGTCTGTTTTATTTTGTTTTATGTGTGTGTAGGTGGGCATTGTGTAAGAACAGTAGGACATTCGAGACACACACAATTCGAACCAATCGGATTTCTTTGCCTCTTGTGTTCCATCATCATTCTCAAGAGACTCGAGTTTCCCGCTCTTAAAAGTTTAGAATGTGATTTTTTTTTGGTTTTATTTTATATATATATATATAGATAAATATATAGACGTGTCGAGCAATCGGATATACTGAATTTTTTATTTTTTATTAAATGGTATAGAATATTTTTTTTTCGTATCGCACACAATAGATGTTTTTGTTCGTCGTTGTCTTTTTGTGTGTGTCAAAAAGTGTTTTCTACCGAATGCATATTTTTTCTTCTTCTTAATATTTTGTTTTTGTTGACGTGCCAAGAGTTCGAAAAGGAACGAGTGAGGGAGGGGGTAGACGATTGATTGAAATTTGAAACAAATCCATCAACGGTTTTTGTCAGGTTGAACCTGAGTTCATTGCGAAGAACTCCTTACTAGACAAAGTGCGGGGTAGCTAGTTTTGAATTTATACCGGGTTGATTCTAAACAAGTACATTAAAAATGTACTTTTTTAAGCATAGTCTTTATATACTGCCATCTACAAATATACTGTATATACACATACATCATGCCAGAATTAATTTTTGCATGTTTCGATTGATTGATTGATGCGAATTAAAATGTATGCAATCTTTGAGTAATTCGATATTCAATTTTATACGTGTTTTGAATAATAACCAATTTTGATTTGTGCGAATTTTGATTAATTCGAATTTCGATTTATGCGAATTCAAATTGATGCGATCGTTGAGTGATCCGATATTTGATTCATGCGAGTTTTGGGTAATTCGATTTCTGCGACTTTCGATTTATTTATTCTGGACATTCTATATGCGTTTTTATTTGTAATTGTATTGGTAATTTTGAAACAATACGGAAACTCGCATAAAGCGAAAAATCCTTCAGTTTTTGTTTCAGTTATTATTCTTTTGTTAACACGTACAAACTATAAAAAAAAGTATACAAAATTATAATTTTTATTTTTTGGTTTCAATTACCGCTTTTTTTATTTAATATTAAAAAAAAATCGTTACCCCATACGGTGACTGAAACAGGTGTTTCGTTTCTATGCGTACACGTACAGATTTTTATGCAATTCTTCGATTTTTTATTCTCATGTTCTCAATCCTTTTTTTTTTAGTGTGTTAGGAACACCCGCGTTTCTTTGCATCACCATCATTATCATTAACGTCGTCAACACGAGGTGCATGTTTCACCAAAAAAACCGCAAAAGACGCTTGTAAAGTGGAAACAAAAAATAAGACGGTACAGCACACACGTACACGTAGTATAAAGAGACAGACGACGCAGTATTAGGGGAATAGAAAAGGCGACGATGATTGCACGTCCGCTCGTAATTCGTCGGTCGCAATCGTTGACGACCATGGTGGTGTCGGCTTGTTGTCGGAAAAAAAATGAAAAGAGCAGGGAAGGGGGGGGGAGGAGTATGTTTGACGACGAAAAATTTTTCACAGACCTTATGCAAGTAGCAATGCAACGACACGACGATGTGACGGTTTTACAAATGCGATGACAGAGGTGGTGTGCGCCAATTAAGAAACGGTTGTTCTCTTTCTTATTCTCGTTTTCTGTGCCAACGTCGGAACGTCGAAGAAAGTGTTTCTTGTTCGAAATTTTTCGAGTTGAAAGTGAACATAACCCAAACTTTTGGTAGTTTTGAGCGTCATGTGTGCGTAAAATAATTTTGACGAAAAAAAATGTCGCGGGTTTTTTTTTTTTTTTTGGATAGGCGTTACATGTCAATGTTACTAATGATCGTTGGTACCCGGTGACGTTAGTTTTATTTATGGGATAAAAATGGTCTATGATATACATTTCAGCATAAAAATAATCCAGGAAGACATAAAAATAATGCATTAAAAATGATTTTTAAGGATACTTTTTATAATATAAAGTTTCGCTTTATTCGAATTTAGATTTATGCGATCTTTGAAAAATACTTTATTTATTTATTCATTTCATCCCGTGGGGACATTACAACGATAGAAGATAAAATATGACGACAAAAAACATGCCTATTTTAAAGACAGTTACAATATATTAGATATTTGATTTATGCGTTTTTAGTTATTTCATTTTCAGTTTCTGTAAGTTTTAATTTTTGTGCTAATATTAATCTATGCGAATCAGATTTAATGAATTTTTTTTTGAGTAAAATGATATTTGATTTAGGCGAGTTTCGAGTAATTCCATTTTCTATTTCTGCAATTTTAGATTCGATTTGTGCGATTTTTGTTACATTGGGGTTTTCGATTTATGCGGTTCTCACTTTATTTTAATGCAATTTTGGTACATTGGACTATACAGTATATCATCATAAACACCTGTAGATGGCAGTATAAGTTCCATCCCCAGCTCACTCACTCACAAACTAACGAACTCACCACAAGTGAAACTCATATAATTCAAGAGGTATAACATTTCAATTTGGCAAACAGGTCGTCATCAATTTATGTGAAGATTATGTATTTTGAGAAAAATTTGGCTTAAGCTAAAAAATATATCGCATATATCGAAATTTTCTATAAAACAGAAAAGTATTAGTGGATTATTCTAGCGCGTGAGGTTTAGCTTTTGCGCCATATGTGGCATACACATTGTGGAACGAAATTAACAGTTTAAGAACTTCTACACAACAGGCGCAAAACCGCATAATCACGAACTTTTTTCTTCCCCTATAACGAACATCTGGGAAGATTTTTCTTATCGCATAATATTCAAATCACATGCACAATAATATGCATATGCAAGAAACTCTTATAAGCTTATATCGGGATCTATCTGTACAGTTATTGGTGTCAAGTTTCATTGCTAATCTTATTAATCAGTTGAATACAGTTGGTTTAAGTTGGAATTTCACAGGTATTTTACATTTTAGATATGATCTGTGGAGAGTTTGTTTTGCATTTTAAATATGTTTTTAATTTCATAAGAGAAAAAAAAAAGGAAACTGTCAAACTTAACTAATGTTAGTACGCGTTGGTGGCTGCTGGTATTTTTCATTTGGTTTTTGAATGCATAATTGATTAAGTGTTGCGAGAATAAATTCCACAGGGCTCAGTCACCAGCTTTCAAAGTCATACACGGTGGCGTAATCATTGAAGACAAAACGTATGTTAATAAGAATGAAAGGTAACCCCAACATAAGTGACTTGAAAGACTTGCATAATGGCTAATCCCAATGGTGTCCTTAACCCTTTGCGCTCTTTCTTACGTCATTGCAAACACGAAATCCTCGTGTCAGTCGATTGATGAAATACTTTTGTTTCGTGGGTTTTTTTCTTATATAAGAGATTGAAATTTCATAATGTTTAAGAAAGTGAACTTGCTCGTGGCTATTGTTTGAAACGAGATCTTGTGCAAAACGCGATCCTTTGCGTGATCATTGTTTCAATTGGAAACGTGCGTGTTGCAGACAAGACTACGGAATTTTTTGTATTCTTGAAATTTTTCACGACTATAAGTTGGTGGACCGTGCTATAGCACGCGGGGAGGATGGAGGTGTTGTTTTCTTTGTATACACACTCCTTGTTATGGTTGTTACGGTTTTCCTTGTGTGCTAAGTGTGTTTTTACTTGTTGTCAATGGAAACATTCTTACCACGGACAGATAAAGAGGGGCGAAAGATCTTTAATATACTTTAATATTATTAAATATTATAAAATAATAAATATTGTTTAAGTTGTTGTTTACCGTGACTTCTAAACTTTATTCCCATATAACGTTACTACATATTGATCGTTACTACAGTATGATAATTCATACTGAACTAACTTTAAAAAATCTTTAAATTGGGAAAACGGTGATTTTACGTATGGTTTGTGCATAGAGTTGCATATTATTCAGATTGGTTAATAGCGCCGTGTAATTCTCTTTAATTGGTCCAGCGATACAATTCATAGTGAATGCCTAGACCGTGGTCTCATTTGATGCATTGACTCAGAAACCGTAAGAAGTGAGTTAGTTCACTATGGTTTAACACGATCCATATAGAACTGGCAGTTCTTTGGAACTGCAACCCATGTTGAAATACACATGACAATAACTTACAATAACTTACAATTCATTTTTACAATAATACATACTACTGTACTTTTATAGAATGCTAACCATTTGTTAGAGGATGTTGTATAGTCGAAAAAAATTAAAGGAATAAGTCAAGGTAGGGGAAGGGTCTGTGGGTGTGTGTGTGTTTTTTTTTTTTTGGGTAGTGATTAAATCTATCTTCCGTTTATTACTTATCCATCCCTACCCCACCTGAGATTCAGCTGGTGCCATAAGAACCCCTTACCCTATTCGTACGAGGGTGTCAGTGGCGGTGTGTGAGGGTGAAGATGAGTGAAAAAGACGAGAGAAGAAAAAAAAACAACTACGGTTCAAAAATAATGGATGTGTGCTCGAATTTTGTCATTAAAAAATTGCTAGGGGAAAGATTCTGATGACTAGGGTGTTGTTATACGTCGCGCGCTTCTTTCGTATGGAATTTATAATAAGAGGATTTCTGGGTGGCGTTGTATGGTGTGGGTCGATGGCGGTCCAATTTTTAATCAATAAAAAAATTCGTTTGTTTCATAAAATTTCTAACACAGTGGAATCCGGTTATTATAATCACGGATAATGTTACCAGTTGGCTATTGTTATCATGATCAATCGGTCCCACAACACTGTTCAATGTATTTTTATGTGCTGTTTAATGTTTATCAGCCGGTTAATTGTTATCGAAAAGCATCAGTCCCAAAGTATCATAATAATTGGATTTCATTCTATACAAAAAAAGGAAGTTTGTTTATTTGCTATGCCCTCATAGGCCCTTTGACCGATCAGGACCAAATTTTGCAGTTTAGGACTCAATTAAGTAAAGAGTTTTTTTAGCTCTCATTCTTTCCCTATACTTTCACCTAGCTTTCTCCAATATACGTAGACTTACCTACAGTACATGTATTCATTTCAAAATCTGTTTAAAAAAAGATATTTTGCACCGATAACCTAGTATTTGATAACCATTTCTTGTAAATTGGAATAATATCCTGTTTGTAAATGGGATGTGAAATACAAAAAATAAAAATAAAACAACTTCGTCCCCTAACTGTTAGCTTTACTGCGATGCAAACGTTTTTCTTTTTTATTTCTACATCTTTCTGTATGCCGTCATTCTTGAGCTTTTTACGCAATCACGCGTGCAACGCTGGGTGAGTTAGTTATTTTGTATTTATTATTTGTATGAACAATGTATTTAAAAACTTTTTTTTTTAAATCAAATGTTTTGTAAAATTGTAAATTTGCAAAATATACATTGGCGGGGTATAGAGTCAAAAGCCTTCGTAATGTCAGTAACCATCAAAATGGAGAAATGTGGGGAGAAGCATTTCTGAAAAATGATAGTATGGGATGAACTTTAAGCATTAGGTGGATAGCTGTTTTCTTAATATCAAATTTTTAATACAGTATATGTTGATATCATAATTAATATTCATCCTTGCAACGCGGGTGTAAAAGCTCGCTATTGTGCGATTTTGTGCGTATGGTGCACAAGGTGAAGGTATTAAGATGAAGATGGGGGGGGAGGGGCTACGTTTGTCGTACGTGTATGGCTACTTTGTCCAGTGGTACTTTGGCGCGTGCTCGGAGGTGTGTGGCGTGTAAAAGAGGTCCATGACCTTGGAATGGGAAGGTGCGTTGCCTTGTAGCCCACGCATTTGGAAACAAACAACAACAGAACCACACACGCACACCACTCTTTTATCCCGGAACCTCTATCCATAAAGAGGCTTAGAAAATAGCCTTAAGAACATAGTTTCTCGCCTTTGATTAATCGTCCGGTTCCACTAATTAGGCCCATTCACTTAGCCAAAGAACTTATTTATTGAAGGTTATTTTGCATTTTTGTTTTTTTTTAAATATAGAAATTGTTTTTGGGCAAAGGAAGACACGAAAGAGTTTATTCCAATTTATCGTAGACGAGTTTTAGGTTGGTTTTATTTTTTTTTTTTTTTGGTAATGTTATTTATTTAAGCAATTTTTAATTAGGAGTTTGTGATACGATGTAATTGATGTTAAGGATTTTCACGGCTTAGTTATGATAATGATGAGGTGATGGCGCCATGTTTTCAGTAATTTTTTTTTAGTATTTCCTTTTTTATATACTTCAAATTCTGATTGATGCATTATTATTGGATAACGTGAGAATTTTCGAATCAAATCAAGTCACGGTTTTTTTTTTCGCGTGCAGAAAGGATTAATAAGTTGATGTTAATAGGAAAGGGTCAGGGTCTAATGATGTAAGAAATGTCCAACATCGTGTCAAATTCGAGATTAAGTATAACTTTTTTTATGCGCTTTATACAATTGTATTAGCTTCACTTGTGAGTGATTTTGTGACTTTGCGAGTGAGTGAGCTGAGAAACGAACGTATATTGACATCTACAGATGTTTATAATAATATACTGGTATATTTTGTATTGGTACATTTTGGTATCCAATGTATCAAACAACCATAAATCGAAAACCGCATAAGTTCTTTGCATAAATAAAATACCGCATAAGTCCAATGTGAAAAAAACATCGCATCTATAAATAAAAAAAAATCGAAAATTGCATAAAATCAAAAAAAAGTATAACTCAAAATCTGCATATCGAATAACTCAACGATCGCCTAAATTTAAATTCGCATGAATCAAAATTCGCATAAATCGAAACGTGCAGAATTTATAAATGTTTTTTTTGCATTATGCATGTACATGCAGTGTATCTGTATACAGTATGACAATAGGCTATATAAAGAGTAATGCTTTAAAAAAGCATTTTTAATGTACTCGTCAGTTATATTTAACCTTAACTGGAACCTATACTCAAGCGCCACAAACGGCGTCTTCGTTGAAAGAAAAGTACCGCGAAATTTTTTTCGCTTAAAAATCTGAATGTCACACAATATAACAAAACTCGATTACTCTTTACACCTGCTCGATGACATTTTGATGGGAAAGGAATGTTAAGACACCGTGTATATGTCTAAGAAATAGCCAACCGATTGACTTTTTATAAGGATTCTAGGATTGTATATTTGGTAAGATAAATGAGCTATTATTCATTTCCATGTTGTACAAGGGGAGCTACCGTTGTAACTTTAGTCACGCAGTTGCAGTTAATAAACCGGTAATTTATTAATCACTCGCAGTGACATACGATGATAAATTTCCTCCGATTTTTTTTTTTATATATAACAAACACAAATTCATTATAATTTATAAAAAAAAAATAGGTAAACATTTTTAAAATATGCAAAACAACTAATTTGATATTTTTTTTTTCTCTATATTTTTTGGTTGAAATTGCGGTTGCACTTTTTTATTTTTTGTTCGGTTATTTTGGAGGTTGCTAATTTATTCGACTTGAAATAATAGTGTACAGATTTTTTCGAAAAACGAGTAAACTCGAGTTCAAATTCATGCAGGTGTTGAGGTCAAATGTTCAATCTTTGCACACAAAAAAATTAATAAATTATTGATGTTTTTAGGTTTTATAAATTTTTATTTTTTAAAAAAGTAAAAATAATAACCTTCTTTACACGTTAACTAAAGCCGCCATGTTCTTTTCTAAACTTGATTATTATCAACTCGATACTTTGTTGTTTGATGCATCGCTGAACTTTATTCGTGATGTTCGAATTTTTATTTTATCAATTTTTTAACATATAGCTACAGTAGTTTGTTGTTAATTTAAACAATCGTGAGTTTAATTATTTTGGCAATGAGGTCTGAATAATGTAATAAGCTATCGAGGTATTTTTTTTTCTAAACAAAAATAAATTAAGTCTAAATTTAGGCCTGAATGGTCTCTGCGTACCACTAACTGTTCCAGTGTTAATTTCATACTTTGTCAAAATAAACTAGGCATTGCATACAATGTCTGAATTTACATTGCCGATAGCACATACACACAGTATACTGTATAGTACCAGTAATGTATAGAATCCAAATAAACATTGGAATATTTGCAAGATTTTAGTTTAGTATAGGCAATATATGAAATTTGTATTGGAATAGTCACATTAAGCAAGAATTCAGTTTAAGCCTAAATTTGGACAAATTGTTTTAAACCAACCTGACAATTGAAGAGCATATTGGTGTAAAAGGGTGTTAAATAAAATTATTGTCAAAATTGACCTAGAAGCGTTTTCGAATATGTTATGTGTAATTTTACCTTCCTGATGCATAATTTTGAGCAAAACAACAATATGTGCAAAGTTATTTGTGCAAAAAGTGTGAAGTAGCCCATAGACGGCAAAGCAAGTTCGCATCTTTAAACGCGTTTTCCTCGAAATTGTAAAAATGTCACTTAACACCCTTTTACACTAGGCCTTTCAACTGTAAGCAGTATGAAATTTCGTACTTTGCCAAAGCAGGCTAGGTATTCGATAGAATATGTAGATTATATACATTACCGATAGATAACATTTATATATACACATACATAAGTTTTAAAGTGTTTTTAGCGTTCGATGTTCAAATTTTCTCAAGTGGTTGGCATAATGCAAATTTCGTGTAGTACGAGTACTTTTAACGATGCAAAGTCTTTTAACGTGTTTTTAAGACGTTGGCTCTTTTATACGATTTTTTTTTTAAACATGAACTTTAAAGAAGTACATATAGAAGGGGAAGAACAAGAAGAAAAAAAGAGACTATTTTCGAATGTTAAAACGATTTTAATGGACTTCTCGGTTGGTGTTCCAATGGACAATCTTTTAAGAATTCCGGTCGCGGCCTCATCCATCTATTGATGATTAACCTCATTGCTCTTTTAACATATAGATGTGATGAGGAGGTTGTAACTAAGACGAGCAATTGACGACATACAAAAAAAAAATAGGAGAAATTATTAAGGCAATTTTCTTTTCATATTATATCTATAGGAAGAAGTGTATGAGAGTGTTTAGTGCTGATTTTTTAAACGGCTTGAAAAGAATTGGATACTTCCTCGAAATTTAATTTCATGCACTTTCTTGACAGATTAATGGGATCGTTTGTGTGGTAATTTTTTTTTGTCTATAAAGAAATCGGTTACCATCTTTCCCTATCAATTTGAATGCTGTGCGCAAATTGGACGTCACCGTTTTAATCTGCTATAATAATTTAAAACAATATTTTTATTATTTAGTTTTTTTTTGTTTTTTGTTTTGAAATCGATTCGTTTGAAGTTCAAAAGTGGTGGTCCGACTATATATATATATTTAAATTTATATATGTGACTATATTTGATAAAGATAAACAACCTTGTTTTGTATAGGTAAGTTGATGCAAAATGGAATTAAGTCGTGGATTTTCTTGGTTAATTAATGCTATAGGATTTTGGCAGATTCATAATTTTAAGTTTATTTTCACGTTTATTGTTGTATGTATTGGATTTCAGTTATTAAAGTCATGGAACATTTTATCAATCGGCTATTGCTATTCATTATCAGCCGGTCTCAAGAAACTATTTAACCGTTGTTGACAGTTGTTTGTTTGTTTGTATGTGTATGTGTGTGTGTGCGCGTGTGCTTCAACATCTTTGCGGTTTATTCTGGTCAAGTTCCTGATATTCCAGAAAGCAGAAATTTGTCAATTTTGAGAAAATGTCTCGTGAAGGTAGAGTTTTTATCGTAGAGTGTTGCTGACGCTAATAACCACATACAGGTACTTTATTTTCAAGCATCGTTAAACCAAATAGATAAATAAAACAAATAAATAAATCAGACATTGTTATAAATAAATAAACATACATACATTATATATATATATATACTGTAATATACACTGTGTATATTATTTATATTATAGATCATTCACTACATACAGTTTATCTGAGCAATCATTCATTGTTGTGAATCCATTGGAGTAAACACTTAACACAAATTAACAAAATATCTTTCCACGTGTTTGTTTCAAAGTGATTTGAAATTTGGTTTGAAAAGAAAAGCTTAGTATTAAGTTGTACAAAAAAAGCGTTTCTTTTCTATTACTTGTACTTGTTTGGTATACTGTATATCATTATTTTAATATTAAACATGGGCTTCACTGCATTTCTTTTCGACATTGTCAAAATGTAGCCTTCATAAACTCGTTACGAATGAAGGCTTAATTAGGATTATTTTAGCTATAATTATTTTCCCCGACATCGTTTATTATGTACTTGATATGTGTATACTATCAACTCGTTGAACGAATTTGTGTTGTTGTTTATAATCAAGTATATAATTATTGTTTTCGTTATGATTGTAGTTTATAATCATAATGAAGCATAGTGAGACACAATTTTTGAAACGTTTAATCGAGGAAAAGTCAAGTTTTATTTTTATTTTTAAATTCTTTAATTTGTATCTAGCAATAATTGTATAGCAGATATTTCAAACGTATTTTTTAAACTGTTTTACCTTGGAGGTTTATTAAGGATATAGAAAGTGATGTTGGGAAGTTTTTTCGGGTTTTTTTGTTAATGGTTGATGTCACTTAAAGGGGTGGGGGTCTTGAAAAGGCGGGGAAAAGCGTAGGTGGAGAAACGAAAGAGAAGGAAAAGTCGTCTTTGCGCAGTAGCTAAGAAAATTGGAGGGGAGTGGCTTGCTGGGGAGAATGTCTTGGAAGCAAGACTTCTTATTCGACGCACTGAGATTTCGATCGTTGGCGACCAAGAAGGCGTGGCTTGATCATCATGAGTTTTCTTGACTTTTAAACTCGGTTTGGCAATTTAATTTTTGCGTGTTTTTTTTTTTGATTTATTGATTTTTTTTTCATAATAAAAATTTAATGTTACGTTCTCTATGTAGTAATAGGGAAATATCGTTACATTAAGACTCGTGTTAAAAATATAAATTACTTGTAAACAAGTACATTAATTAAAATGCTTTTTAAGAATACGCTTTATAATATAGTTTCGCATTTCAATTTATTCGATTTTTGTGTAATTCGATACTCGATTTATTCGAGTTTTGAGTAATTCCATTTTCGATTTATGTGAATTTTAATTTTTTGTTTTTATTTGGCGAATTTACATTAATGCGATTTATGAGTAACGTGATATTCAATTTATGCGAGTTTTGAGTAATTTTCTCTATTTTCGATTTCTGCAAATTTTTTATTCGATTCGTGCATTTTTTGTCACATTGGACTTATGCAGTTTTCGATTTATGTGTCATTTTATGCGATTTTTGGTGCATTGGACTGTATATATTATCATAAACGTCTGCCAATGTTAGTAAACTTATACGTTCAATTAATTACCAGCTTTTTTCACAAACCTACAAAATCACTCATAAGTGAAGCTGATATAAGGTGTATAAAAATGTCATTTCTATGATTCGAAGTTTTGACTTTTTTATGTAGCTTTTGATAATAATAATTTTCTATGATTACTATTTGAACAACGCATGTTTCTTGATTCCTCGACCTTCCGAATCGTCGAAGTGGCGAGTTTACGGGCCTCCCGGATAGTGATATAACTATAGGTTTTAGTGTCTATTAAACATGACATTAAGTACGTGTATAAGGAAATCAGTAGGTACTGTAGTTTAACTTTAAACATGCGTTACACTAGAAGTCATCAAGTTTGTCTTCACGTTCAATGCGTGTTATTACTTTATTAGCTTTTGTATTCGTGGAACAAAACGATAACAGCTATCCGAATTCGAAAGCCGACCACCGAAGTAGGTTTCTGATAATTCTATAAAATAATAATAAAATCCCTAATAATTCCTGATAATAATAAAATCCCTCTGTTTTGGTAAAGAGGGATTATTAGTTCTTGGACATGACTTTTATTTCTTGTGAGTAGGTAACTGATATACTATTAATACAATATTGCTTATCAAACTATTTTTTTTATCGAATTATGGAATATGGCTATCTATAACTACGAAGTTATAGAAGAAGAAAAAGAAGTATAGTAAGAAAAAATGAAAACGATGATGGAGCGGAATAAACAAGTTGGGAGGATGTGATGTTAGAGAAGAAGAAGAAGAACAAAAAGTACCAAGTTGTAGTAAGAGTCGTACGTAGTAGTAGTGGCAATAGTAGCGAAGAAGTGGAGTGGAGTCCCTAACAAGTTAGCTCGAAAATTCAATCAATTTTGGTTGCCAAGCAACGTACGAGGCGCCGAAACCGTACCAGAATTCTAAAGACTCACACCTGCAGCACCTAGCTGCGGGGAAACGTAGATAAATAAAAGATGCAAATTCTTCCAACCGCACGCACTACGCCTTGAATTCGAATTTTCTTTTCAAAGTATACTGTAGTGTTGCGCGTGTGATGAACGAGTTGCCGAATCGGAACTTATACTATGCGCAGCAGCAGTTTAGTATGTCGTGCAATTAAAGCGCATTGTAAGGCCTTTTGCTTTATTGGCATAGGGCTAAAAGTTGATGTTGTTAAGGGGATGCTACTCCCTCGTGTATTGGAGATAAATGAGGAATTCGTGAATGTGGCGATCTGTAAAGATGAGATGGTAGTTGTTCAATGAGAATAAATGTGTCTGGGTTATTAGAAAAAAAAAGTTGATTATCCAGATTAATTGAAGGGACCTGGTGTAAAAGAGTGTTAAGTAACATTTTTGAAATTTTCAAGAAAAATTCTTTTAAAGATCTTAACTTGCCTTGATGTCTATGGGCTATTTCACGTTTACTGCACTAATATCTTTGAACATCTTGATGTTTTGCTCCAAACTATGCGTTAGAATTGCAACCTAACACATTCGAAAACGCTTTTAGGTTATTTTTGACAAAAACACCCTTTTACACCAAGCCCTTCAAATGTAAAGTTAATGTTGATATTATAAAGTTTGTTATCCAGATCCAGATCATAATGGTTATTTTTACCCGGATTGGATGATTCTCTTGGAAATAAATACCGGAGAGCTGATTTTAAGTGCAAGGATTTTCGATTTATGCGATTTCGTTTTTACGCGACGACAAAAATTCTTCGAGAATGCTGGTTATTCGGTAGAAAATATATAAGTGGTTTTAATTTTTAATTTTTAATTTTAGTGAATTATGTTTTTGCTTATTGTTCTTTTCATTGGTCGAAAGATCTTAACCAGCTCTGTGGCAGAAACTAGGTGGCTTACAATTCTAAAATAAATTTCCAATGTGGGAAATATCCTGTAGTTTAAAGACAAGTACCAAAAACACGAAAACGTCAAGCTTTGATATGAAACTACACTTTGTGATGTGGTTTTATAATGTTGACGCTAAAGGACGCCACTGAAAATACAAATGTTATTCGTTTCAAACCACGTGATATTTTGTAATTTAACAACACTGCCGACTTTTAAAATGAAAAAATAAATTAGTAGGGCGTTCATAATACATAGTATTGATGGACCTGGTGTAGAAGGGTGTTTAAGTAACATTTTGGTAAAATATGATTTAGAAGCATTTTTGAATGTGTTAGATGCAATTTTACCTTCCTAACGCATCATTTTGAGCAAAACAATAATATGTGCAAAGATATTAGTGCCTGAAGTGTGAAGTAGCCCATAGGCAGCAAGACAAGTTCAAATCTCGAAACGCCTTTTCCTCGAAATTGTAACAATGTTACTTAAAACTTTTTCACACCTAGGCCCTTCAAATTATACGTAGAAGGAAACGAAACCGACGCAATAAATTCAAAATCATGTTTTGATCGAGAGTAATAATAACTCTTTTCGCAATGACCATTATAACGAAAAATCTCATTAAGTGTGAGTCTCTACTCCCTCGACCGAAGGGAAAAATCGTCATCAAAGTCGAATAATGTCGCAACTCCAAAATGAAACACGGCGTTTCCATCCGTTATATATATATAAATAGGAGTAGATCGATCGTCTAGTCCACAAACCTATATCTATAAACACGTGTGATGACTACCCAGGGTGGCTAAAAGAAGCGAACAGAGAAAGAGAGGACAAGGTGATGGCTAGTGAAACGTGCGAGTGGCGTCATCAGCGGTTTGGCAATAAGGGCAGCAGTAGCCAACTGGTTTCGTAACGAGATTAAAGATAAAGTGACCTCTTCCCCCACCGGGTAATTAATATTTGGGCCCTGGCCATTTCTCCTCATTATCCGAATAGCTGCACGTTGCGCGAGCTGTTGGATTAAAGCGGCGACCGGCTGCTTCGGGGTCCACCACCAAATTATTTCTCTCCCACAAGAGAGAGACGGCCCCTAGTGGACGATGGAAAAGTTGGAGAGCAATTCCTCTTAACAACGTCTAATGATCTTTCCCGCCCCCCCCCCTTCCTCTTCTCTTCTCCTAAGTGTCTCATTTTGGGTTGGCTGTTATTAGTCTTTCGAGTCTTGTTTGTTTGATACCGCTGTTGCTGTGTCTACCACGAGTCTAGGTTGCGTTTGTGTTTATATACAGTATTATGTGTTGTTGTAGCCACTAATGCGATGCGGATGTATTGCGGAAAACAGGAAGAGGGAATGAGATGCTTGTTGTTGTTGTTGTTCGTTTTAATTTGGGTTCTTCGCTCGTTCTGTTTCGTATTTATTTTTTTCTTGCGTTCATTATTTTGTACATTTTTTGTACTTTTATACCTGTTAAGTTTATGTACTGTAGTTTGTAGGAATGAACTGTCAAGGAAAGGAAAGTCAAGAGACCTTTTTTTATGTTTAGTTCAAGCTATGGATTACCTATGGAACTACTTTATAAAATGTTGACTTTATATAGTAGTTCTTTTTTCAGCGCTGCCAGTATGCACCTGAATCAATAGTTACAATACTTTCTTCATATGATTTATATTCTCTTCGACCATGATATACAGGGTGTTTAAAAAATGTATACACACTTCTACAGTCCACAACTCTTTAAATTTTCGGTTTTGTTAGGTGAAACTGATGTAACATAATGGGTAATCTTAAAAATTGACTTAAGCTTAGTACATACAAATATATTGTTTTAAATTTCTGCTGGAATTGTGAAAACGTAGCTGAAATGCAAAGAGACTGTCAAACAGAACCACCTAGGTGCCCTTACCGTTACTTACAGCAATTTAGGACAGTTCATTTTTGGTCAAAGTTTAAGTCTAACAAACGAAAACAAACGAAAATCAAGAGAGTTACGGACTGTAGAAATGTGTATGAATTTTTCGAGACGTCCTGTATGCCATAATATTGAATTTGAAATGTAGACCTATTGTGAAACCGAAACTTTTTTATTGATACTACGCCCATCAGTGATTCAAAAGTATAACAATGAACTGTTTTTTCTTAAGTATATAAAATAAAAAAAAATAATATATAAAATAAAATAAAATAAAATAAAATATATTAGAGATGGGAATTTAACTTCGACTCCTTGAATCTTGAAAAATAGTATATTTTGCACGATTAGAGGAATTCGAGATTCGAATTGAATGTCCCATCCCCATTTTAGAAATAGGTCGAATTTGAATTGGAGAAAATTAAGAAGTTGGCCCATTCCTAAAATATGTAGGAATGGAACATTCCTCGATTCCTTGAATTTCTTTAATCTTGCGAAATATACTACTTTTCAAGATTCGAGGATTCGGAGTGCATCCCTATTTAAGATTAAGCTATTTATTTATTTTTCATATTTTTCTCTTGTACGTCCCAAAGAGACAAAAATGGACAGAAATAATGAGATATGACACTAGATCAAATTATAGAAAATACAAAAAAGGTAGCTGTGACAATATTACTTAAGCAGCTAAAAAAAATGAGATCGCCTTATTCAAGGTACCCATAGCAATTGTTAGGCATATCGAAAAATTGTGAGAAGTTCATTGCAGAATGGGAGGGAGGAGTAATAAGATAACGTTTGAAATTAAGAACCTGCGACTTTTTTTTATTTATAAGGTTAAAGTTGACTCTTCCAGAGACCTTAACGATGTATTTTGCTGGAAGGAGACAAGAAGAAGAAGAAGAGTGAGATGACAGTAGGAAAAAAATGAGGAGACCGTTTACGGGTTCGACGACCGTGAAAAATAGATCGGATGGACGGTGATGGTGGTGGACTACTGAGGGATTGATCAAGGACGACGTGGATCGTACGGTATGGCTCGAATTGGGGGCTATAGGGGTGACTGGGTGGGTGAATGAGAAGAAGTGGGTACGTGTAGTAGTAGTAGTAGGAGATATGGGGAAGGGAGCAGGATCGCGATGACCCAGAGACGCATGACTGCTCCGTTGGTCGAAAAAGTAGCAGCAGTGCGTGTGTCGTCTTGGAGTGTCCTGCATGCCAAACAACGAACGTGTGTTTCGAATGTCGTATACTGGTCACTTTTTTTTTTTAGGTTTGGTCACATAAATATGTGATACCACCTGAATCTCGTAATTTTTTTTTCTTTTCTCTTCGAGAAGAGAAAAGACTGTACAGAGAAAAGTACTGTAACGAAAAAGTACTATTAACATGTTGAACACAAGATGCAAAAAGTGAGATGTTGAGGTGATATTATACTAAACCAGTTTTGACTATTGTTGATTTTGTTTGCTATTTTGTTTTTTTTTACAATATTCTATTTACAGTAGCGTATTCTGAGGTTGAAACGGTTTAACATCATTGAGCTCTTTTTTTGGTAGGTTCCCAATAACCTACAGAGCTGAAATTTTGATCGTAGGCTGGGGTTGTGGAACATTTTGTTCTATTGAATTTAATAAATAACTAAGCTTGAGCGCATAGACACTGGTACATCATCACACACAAAATTGCATAATAACGAAACTTTTTACTCCTAACGAGTATATGGGGGATTGTCTTTCGTCTTCTATTAACGAGCTCG
>JAQIWH010003040.1:0-21618 GCA_034695005.1 Cryptops parisi | reverse complement strand
GTTACTTACTTACAACCTAATTACTTACTATAATTACCCAGCTCTGTGCAGAACGCTTTACATCCATGGGGGGGGGGGGTTCACCATGACAACGTGAGTATAAATTTCTCAACATCAACTGGTTTACTTCTAATAGAATAATGTTCAGTTTTATCATTGATACCGAAGACACTTTCTGATTTATTACATTTACAAGTGCTATCATACATCATTGACCCCTGGTAAAAAGTATGGAATAATTTTTACCAAACATTGTTTTAAAAAATATCACTTGGAATTGTATTTTGAAAAATTAATACAGTAGCTAGTAAGAAACAGGCGTGTTCAGTCGTTAACACAACTTTACGTGAATCAAAAGCTTATGTAATAATAAACAACACCACGTATTTCAAATAGAGAAATTCTTTTGAACACAATTCTGTGCTTGAAAAAAATCTTTGTATAAAGCATTATTTTTGTGCTTGATTGCCCCCACATTTTGTTTTTATAGTCTCTCAATTCTTCCTGGCATGGAAGTGATTAACAAAACAGGTTTAATTTCCTTTCAGCTAGGTTTGATAGCATATTTGAAAGAGACAAGATTGAGATCTTATGTGCAAGTTTTTTCAATTCTCACCATATGTTTTCAATTGGAGAAGCATCTGAGCTTCAAACAATTTCATCACATTAATGTTTTCGTTTTTACAATATTCTTTAACTTCAACTGCTACAGTGCACTATAATCTTGAAAGGTGGGTATTTAGGTTTTAAGTGTGCACCAAATGCCATTAAGTTTGTTTGTCTAATGGGGGTACACAGGACTTTAATTCAGACCACCATATAATGATGGGGATGAGATGATGAATCAATTTTATGAAGCTGAAGCAGCAGAAAACAGGAGAATCCCAAGAATTTGTCCCAACGTGATACCAACGTGATGCCCATAGCGTAGAATTTGTTCAGCTGGGAGCGAAGCCATGGTACACACAGCTGTTTTCACCTCACTGTCGTTCTCGGAAGCGTGTGTCAGCAAGGTGTTGCGTTAGAGGTCTGAACAAGTGAAAGTCAGAGGGCCCAGATCAGGACTGTAGGACTTCACTTCCAGGCTGCAGTTTTTGCGACACTAATGCAGCAACATGGAGATAACACTCCGGATCTCCACATCCGTGAACGCCTCCAGCGTACCCGCCAGTTTGGAACAGCTGTAGCTCAGAATGCAGAACGCGTACACGCCTGCCATTTCAGGGGGGGGGGGGATGGAGAATTACATGCTCTTCAAAATGTATATAACGATTTTTTAAAATACATGACAATTTTTCTGTGAAAAATTTACTCAATTACTTTGATTCTCCCTCGTAGATATTCATTTCGGAAGAGTCATATAAGTTAAACCTTTCTAGATATTCTGGGTCATTCTTGGTTAAAACAGATCACAGGATTAATTTTAATACAAGTTTGTGTTATATATCCAACATCTTTGATCGGAGCTTTGTTAAAGAAACACGGTTTAACTTATCCTCGCATCCGGATGCAGTTAACTAAGAGTACTCTCACAGCTTGACATATGGACATTAATTTTTTTATTTTATTTACAGCACTGGGAAAGCAAAATGATAATTTCGTTGCATGTCCTGAAGAGGCATTAGAATGGCAAACAAGACGTTTTCGATTGTTGGAAGAAATACTGACGTACAATGCCGATATTTTGTGCCTGCAAGAAGTGGACCATTTTAATTTTTTGCAGAAAACATTGGGAAGTATTGGTTACAAAGGAATTTTTTTCCCCAAACCAGATTCACCGTGTATTTATATAGATGGCAACAACGGCCCCGACGGATGTGCCATATTTTACAACAGTAATTTATTTGACATTGTTAAAATAGAAACTCGTATTTTAGAAGTATGGCATGTGCAGTCCAATCAAGTAGTTATCTTAGTCATTTTACGTGTACGTGCGACAGGGTATCATATATGTGTAGTCACAACTCATCTGAAAGCACGTCAAGGAGCGCTACTCTCAACATTGCGCAATGAACAAGGAAAAGACTTGATCGAATTCGTCCGTTTACACTATGGAAATTGCCCGTTGATTATTTGTGGAGATTTCAATGCTGAACCAAAAGAACCTATATATTCCACTCTGCTAGGCAACAGAGAATTAAATTTAATTAGCTGCTATGCAGCATTAAACAAACAAGAGGAGCCATCCTACACCACGTGGAAAATCCGAGAAGATGGAGAAGCCTGCCATACAATTGACTACATCTTTTGCAGCCAAAAGCATTTTCGGGTTGCAGCCTCGTTACAATTTCCATCAGAAGAAGAAATCGGAACGGGACGAGTTCCTTCTTTACAGTATCCTTCTGACCACTTTTCTCTTATTGCAGATCTAACGCTGAATTTTGAAACATGACACTTTCTGCCTTTGACAAAAATCCATTTTATTTTTCATCTTCCACTGATTTAGTAACAAACGTGGAAAAATGATCTATGAATCATTACCACAAGTAAATAGATATATAAAATTTGTGTTTATATATTTTGTTGTAAAAACTATAAAAAAAAGAGGGGGGAGGGGAAGCCATACATATGGAATGCCATTAGCAAATTTTAATTGTATGAAAAATTGCACAATTTCCCTAGTGTTAGGATACTATTCTCAGAAGGAAATCTCTTCATTCAGTTTACAATGAATACAATTCTCGTGAAAGGCATCACTTCAACAATCATTTTTCGTTCATTGTAATTTTTATGGAATGACTTTTCCTAACTTCCCATCATAAGTTAATAAAAAGGTTTTCTTAATATCTGAGGTAATTTCTATTATTTAAAATAGCTAATATTTTTAGTGTTTAGAATGGAGACTGCATCACGATGGACAAGCTATATATGTATATATATATATATATATATATATGATGCTGACCTGAAGTTCACAGATTGTATCAGACTTCGGGTACTCTGACCACCAACATTTATGGACTTCACACTAAAATGTGATGTTCACTTACAAATGACACACACACCATTAGCTTGAGTGGCAACAATTTTTTGTCAAAAAACATTTAAGACGAAGCTGAAAACATTGAATCGAACTTTAAGCATCATCACACATCCTGCCAAAAGTTAGCATTACAGAAAAATAAAGTTTTTTGTTTTGTTTTGTTTTTAAATGTTATTTTCATCTTATTATGCATTAATAAATATAAAGTACACATGTATCCAAGTACAGAAAATGCAGCCATAAAGGCATTCACACCTTAAAAATTATATTCATATACATAATTTCTTTAAATATTCATTTTTAGTCATTCGCTGGCAATTTCTTAAGTTTCATTGGCTTTGAGCTCAGCACACCAACTGCTTTTCAATTGGTATTCAATTAATATGGTTTTCAATGAATAGTCCACAAAAAAAAAACAACTTAATCTTATAAAATTCATATACAGTAAAGTTGAAACTACATATTCAAATATCCCCCAAAATTAAACGACATTCTTATTAAATATGTGTAGCTTATTGATTATAAAAATTTGCTCTGCTCATGTAAATACACCATAGGCTAAGGAGATTTATTCAATTGTATAAAGATTCTCATAATTATTTCAGATTTGAAGCTTGCAGTATGTCGTCAAAATGACTAATCAATTCAGTAGAATTCACTTTGTTGACGTACAAAGTTGCCAAAAAATTGGGTTAAATTAAATTTAATAAATTCTGAATACTGTATGAATAAAATATTCAAAATTGTCAACTTTCTGGTGAGGTGTTAAGCTTATAGTGAAGTGTGTATTTGACTTAACCAACCAAATGAATACCAAACAATTTATAATTGATTTTTACATTTTAGAATGTTCAAAATACCTGTTCGTTAACCGATTTCATTTGAAAATTAGTTTGAGGTAAACAAACGTCCATTTCATCAAGGCCTTGAAAATTCAAGTTAATGGCGAGTTTGTATTCATATTCGTGCTAAGTCAAGTGTACTTCAAAAGTTTAGTAAGTTTGAATCTGCACCATAAAAAAATATGAAAGTCTCAATGGCATTGACAAAACATATTCAGAGTAATAGTTGAGAATCTATATCTATACAGTGTAGTCCAAAAATAAAAATAAAAACTTTTTAAACAATCCTAGCATAAATGAAGCACAAGCAAACAAGTATAGAAATGCATGCATTAACAGTTTTATATTTCTACAAACAATAAATAAACTAATTTGAACAAATTTATTACAATAAAATCAAATAATTTGAAAATTGGCAAGTTTGTTTGTTTTTTGGGATACACTGTAGTTACATTATTTGTTAGTTTAGGAATATTCATTGGTAACCATACAAAATAAGACAGGAGAACTATTCCCCAAACTATATAGAACTGTAAACACGGTTTAACTGTGTTCAACAAGTAGCTTACACATGTTCAGTAACGCATACAAACATTTCAAAGACAAGAAGTCCCTTTTCTCAAGTATTGACATCAATGTGAAAAATGCTATTCTTTAATAGGGTCAATGTTGACGCTTTGGACTAACGCAACCTAAGGTCAGCATCATAATTAAAAATTTGATCACACTTAATTATTACATGAAGAGTTGTCATTATTTGGCATTACACTTGTAGATCATTCCTAAAAAATCACTTGTATGAAGTTCTACAAATGGTAATTGTTTACTTTGCTGACAGAGAGTTCTTTTATTAACATTGAACAAAAAAGTACAATGTTAATGAAAATAACATGTACATTCATTCTAACTGCAATTTAAAAAAGAAAAAAACTACATCAGAATTGCTTTTCTATAACAAATTTCATCATCAATAATTCATACAATTTCTGTTGACTTAGTGCAGAATAGTCCCATCCAAATTCAGTAGATGGAATGTACCATACAATCTTTGGAATTTTAATAATACCAACCACATTTTGTAATAAGCATTCACATGAAATAAATTATCCCAAAGGTATTTAGAATTAAAACTTGTATAAATTTTGTAAAAAAAAAAAATAAATGTTAAAATGAAGATTGAATTAAACTTATATAAAACTTTCTGTACATCACAATATTATCTCACATTTAAATATGTAGGCCTATAGACATAAAAATTTTTGTTGTTCAAGATATGTTTCAACTCATTTTACATGCAGATAAACAAAATAAAATGATCATAAGATAAAGCAGTTACTATATATATAACAAGGGGGACGTGAAGCGAAACACAGGTCATACAAAAATATATATGCTTATTATGTATACTCATTGAAATGCAGAATCAAAATAACGCTGCAAAGTCTGCGGTTTCATGGAAACCTTGTTTGATCAAACTATGTCGAGTCCTAGGTTCCAGTTATATTTGTTATATCCTAATTTTGTTTTGAATATTTTTTACAGATGATTATGTGATAGAATTCCAAGTGAAGGAAAATGCAAATAAATCAATGTTACGAATTCACAACAGTATGGTTTTCCAAAAATCACCATAGTTCTACATGTTTAACTAAAACACTCATAAAATAAAGAAACAAGTTATTTTTTTTTATTCTAACTCGCTACTACTAATTGCTGGAGATCTTTCGTTTTTTGAACTCGTACAGCTGACATTCACAATCACGTAAGTTTCATTTTCTATTTAACTTGAATCAGGAATGTGTGCGTATTATGATTTTCTTTTTACCTCTTAAAAATGCTGCAACTTTTTTTTTGGGAACTTAAAAATCACAAGGAACCACCTAACCTTTGAACTTTTATTTGAAAACAAATATTGAACAGTAACATAATGATGTTTTATATAAATTAATGTATTTTTTCATAGTTTTCTTTTTAAATTAATGGTCTCAAAGTAAGCTTATCTTCAACCCAAACAAAAAATAATCAACCTTCTGTAATCAATCACATCCAGCAGAATAATAAGCTAATAATGGCCATGAACAACTGACAATCACAAATTTTATATTGAAACAAAACTAGACAATTGAATTATTTAAATGGCCAGCTTTGTTTAGAAAAATGTACAAGTTGGTTTTTTTTTTGTTTGTTTATATTCAAATTTGTATATGAAGGAAGCATTAGAAGATTTGTGGAGCTATCTAAGTCATTATTTGAAATATATAAGGTCTAGCTAGGTACAATACAGATGAATTTGAATAAGTAGATAGGGAAATTGTCTCACTTCACCCTGAATCATTTCACACTTGATAGAAATCTCGCACATACTTCCCAGATAATCCTGAAAAAAATCTAAATACAACTCAACAATAAAATGTCAGATTACCTATATCAACATTAACTTAGAAAACGGTGCCTTGGCACATCCCTCTCGAAGGATCAGAACGGGAGAAAAAATAAAGCAACATGCAAACGAGAAAAGTTATTCACCTATACATGTTAGTCTCCATTCAAAATGTCATCTTGTAGTAACTTTATGCACTTCCATCTTCATCCCATGCTTCACTGTCATATTCACTTTCAGATGCGGAATCTGAATCTGAATATTCCATTGCTACTCTCCGAGCTAGTATGGAAGCAACGTCATGTGGAGGAGTTTGTTTTTCAACTTCCTTTTGTTTGCTGTCTTCCACTTTTCTTAATTTAATTCCTAATACAAAAAAATAATAATAACACCAGTGTCATGAACATGAACCATGAGCAGTGCAACACCAATATCACTGAAACTTCAGCCCAACAAAACTTAAACACAGTGATGGTTGTGTTAACAACACAATAATCAGTTCTAGAATAACTGCATTAGCTACGTGAAATGGTTATCACAAAATATCTTACGTCTACGGTAATTAAGTACTTAGTTTTAGGAGTCACATTACCATCCTTTGAATGTAATAATACTACATACACATAGAAAATATACAAATATACAGGGTGTAGGCCTACACAAATTATCTGACACATTTCAAATTATTATAAAATAAATACCAAATCAGATAATTACAAACGATTTTAACGATTTTCTATACCTGGTAGGAAAACTTATTTTTTTAATTGGGATTAACCAACATTTCAATACACCTCGTTATAAGCTTCGTTAGTGGCACGAACAATATCTGAGAGATACTCATCTCTCCCCCAAAAGCATTCCCGCTTTGACGGTCGCAATGGTAGATATACCTGCAGACTCCAATGAGGGGGTCCCCGTCTTGCTGAAAAAGAACGTTTGGCTGAAAATCTGCAACTTGGGGGAACTACAAAGCCTTCTAACATATCGACCTAATTGACGCTAGTGATAATTTTTTCAGCAAAAAAATGGGTCTATGACACGTTTGTGCATGACAACACTACACGTTAACCTTGGGATTTTCTCTTTCAATATAAAAATTTTTTTTTTTTTGAGTTTTCCTGTCAGACATAGCAAATTGTTTGTAATTATCTGATTTAGTATTTATTTATATAATAATTTGAAATATGTCAGATAATTTTGTGTAGTCTGTATATAAATTAATTACTTAATAAAAAAGGCCAGATCTGTGGGTGTATAACGATGCTTATACGCATGTATGTGATAACGCTATTGTGAAAACGCCGTTGTAAGTAACGCTGAACGAATCCATTATTGATTCGCTTTGAGCGTGAGCGCTCTCTTTTAGAGAGCTTTGAACACTTTGAGTGCTATATTTAAGTAAATTAGAAAATGTTTCAATTAAACTAGCGCCCGTGCTTCTGCACAGAGTAACCTCTAGTTAATAAATAATTACATAAAAAAAATATAAAAAAATAGACTTTATAAGATAGAAAATATCACAAGGCAATTCAAAGCAAATGAGCACTTCTGACAGAGAAGCTTTTCTTTCAGCTAATATGCACACAGACATCTAGATAACTATTTGGCTAACTTTTGCATGCAGTGCATGCATAAGTGATTTCTGCATCTGTGAGTTCCCCCTTTTTTTGCACGCAAGCATAGAATGTTTCTAGATGGCTCAGCATCATCATGTGACACCAGGTCTGCTGTATTCATTATTATGGTAGGAAAGGATACCAGGGAAGTGGGTTGATTTGTGGTTTAAGGACTGCACTAACGTCCGTTAAGGTATGTCATTTGGCAGTCACGTGAGCTTTATTGAATCGGAAAATGCTGGAACGATGATAAGCCGAGAGTGAAAGTAATGAAACAGGATTTTATGATGCAGGAGGAAACATGAGTATCCCAAGAAAATCTGCCCCCATGGTATCAGATTTCAAACTAAAACCACACGGCTACGTTTTTAGTGTGAAAACCGTCCAAGACAGTCAATAACGTGTATAAGGTTTATGTAAATTACATGAGTTATGGTCTGTTTTTGGGTGATTTTCATGCTAAAAGCATACAAAGTGAACGCAGCCACATTGAATTGTTAGTTTCAGAATATACAATACAGCATGCATATATTGTACATTACTACGATTTTAAAAAATCGAATTCCAAAACCAGCATTGTTCCAAGGGTGTTGGACATAAGATTGTGAACCTGTACTAGGGTTTTGGTTATGAGGTTGTTAACCTGTGCATCATTCTAGCAAAATATGTCAAGAAACCACTTTAAATAAAGACTCATCAATAAAAGTTATACTCATCAATAAATATTGTACTAACACTGTTTCAACTGTTTTCAAATTTTATCCATTGGCCTGGACAACTAATATCCAGAAAAGGGCCTGAGCATTACATGACAACGGAAGTTGAAAAAGTAGAAAAAATGTAGATAAATGTAATTTTTGCTACATTTTTCTACTCTAAACTTTCGTTGTCATGCAATACCTAGCCTTTCTGCTGGATACTTGTTTTCATGGTCAATGAATAAAAACAATGATGGTTAAAAAAACCTTGAAATTAACGGCTTCAACTAAACAGTACAAATCATGTTGGAGGACTAACCCACTATGTTTCAATGAAATTCTTACCTTCTCTTATTGCTGCAAGTAAATCACTACGAGCATCTTCAACCTGGGCAGCCAAATTAGTTGAAGGTTTGACATGTACTTCTCGTTCCACTGGTTTAATGACCATTTTGGGCGATTCTGATTTTGGAGCCTCAAATGTTTTTGGAGGTGATGCCTTTGCAATATCCCCATTGGGAACTAGAGGTCCATTTGTTAAAGGTGGCAGTGGCGGTGGGGGAGGGGGTGGAGGTATCACTGCATCGTTTGGTGGCGACGAACCTGTTGAGAGAGGTGGTGGTGGAGGTGACGGGGACCGTTCACTGTTAGATGCCTTCAGTAACTCCTTGTCAGGTGTTGGAGGTGGTGGAGGCAAATCCATGTTATCCGGTGCGCAGTTCTCAGGCGAACAAGATGCTTCCCTAAGTTCTGCAATATGATTCGGTGTATTGCGCCGCATGGGTGGGGTTCTTGATGACGGCGTGCCTATTTGGAATGGCTGTACTTTATGAATCAAATGGTGGGGAAGTGGCCCATTCTCCATTGTCTCAACTGGTGGAGGTGGAGGTGGTGGTAGCGCTTCCCTTCCATTGGACATTAACCTATTTCGTGAGCCCATCGGCGTACTGGAATTTGACAACGTTGGTGTCGAACTAGCACTTACACTGGGAGGTGCAGGAGGAGGGTGTGCCGGCCTCATTGTTCCTGTATTGCGAACGGCAGAAACTCGACCAGACATATACATGGATGCAGATACTGGACTTTCCGAATTAGGAGTGTACGGAGGTGGAAGCTGATACTGGGAGTATTGAGGATGTTCAATGTAGGCTGGAGGAGCTGGGTAGTGCGAGGTTGGACTTGAACTGTTTCGATTATACATTTCAGGACTGTACGATGCTTGCAATTCTAAGCTGCTTGGTCGAAGAGGACCATGCATTGACATTCCACCATCATCTACTCTAACTTGAGCCTGATGCATGTTGTAGTTGAATTCGTGCTGAGCAACATTCTGCCGATATTTTTCTCGTGTGTTATGTGGTTGTCGAACTTTCTTGTTTCTCCGTCCTCCTCCTTCTGCTCGTGGACGGTGAGGCTAAAAAGTGAAAAAGTAATACAATAAGTAATATTTCAATGCTTGAACAAAGTATTTGTTCTTCCACTTCAATACTAAACAATAATGGATGGCAACAAAGCCACGCAGCAAACTTCTCGTTTACCTTTTTGCCCTTATCCATCATAATACGTTCAGTATCTTTGAGCATTTCTTGTCGCCACAGATCAAAGAAATAATTTGGATCTGTATAAAACTTGAGACCATCTTTTCCATCCTCCCTACAATTATATGAAACAATACAAAATAAGAAATCAGTTAATTCATGATTGATGTAACTATCATTATTTACTTACAGGCAACTCTTGGTTTACAAATGAGTTTTGTTCCAAGACTAGCTAAATGTCTTGTCTTATGTGTATCTTGCATACTTGTTCTTTAAAGACATGAATCACTTACTGTGTCAGAAGACATCCTGACAGAATGTCTTCTGTGTCAGAAGACATTCTGACACATTATAATAATGATAATATCAGAAGACATTCTGACACATAAAAACCTAGATATACAAAACATCGAATGGTCCAAGCCATTACGTTGTATTATATTGTAGGTATGCATCATGGTTTATCATTTATATGTAAATATGTATAAGGTGGAATGGGGAAAAAAAATTACATGGAATGAGACGTTTGTTATAAAGAATATTTGTAAATATGTTCATAAACCAAGAGTTGCCTGTACATCAAGCTGAACACATGCAGCTAACCTATAAGGATTCAGTTTATCCAAAGGTGGTGGTTTGTCGCATTGCCTATAAGTTTCTAGCATTGCTATGGGAATAGTCGTTCTCGATACAACTTGTTGATCATATACCATCGAGCTTTTAAAGGCCTTCCTCATATGAATATCTTGCAGTGTTCCTACAAAAAACCATACATCATTTTACTCACTTCTGCTGAACATAAAATTTAAAAAATAAAACAAACAAACAAACAAAAACAATTTCTTTGTCAAATCAAACATGGCCGATTCAAACCGTTTTTGAGATGAAAAGATGTCAGAGCTACAACATTAGTAAATAGCATAACAGTTAATTCACACAATGTATGACATCTTATGAATAAAATAGACAACCAAACATATTGGTTGAGTTTACAATTAAATGTTGGGACCATAATATAAATTTTCAGCGATTGAAAAAACTCGCAAATGACTAAATGAAAAATGTCTTTCTTTCTTGAAAGCATTTCTAGACATTTATAAGTGGTTTCAGTGAACATTTGTTTGCATAATACTCCGATTGAAACATTTTTGTATAATGCACAACACAGAACAGAAATATGCATTGAATGATCCTTTCTATAATAAAAGGATAAAAAAAATTGTACTGTGCATACATTTAATCATGGTTCTAACTATCAAGCCAAATAATTGTTCAGTTACACTGATTCTCATTTTTTTTTTTCACTTGCAAAAATAAATGCTTTTGTGAAATTGAATGCTATGAACAAGGACAAAACTATAAACCATGTTCCATTTGACAAAGTGTATAATGCAAGCAAGGACAAACGACAGTTAACACAAAAAGCTAGAGTTTCATAACCTTCAAATTCACTCTCACTTTTACAATTATGTCATGCATGATCACACAATGATGTTTGTACAAGGATTTGTAAATCATAAGATACAATTAACCAGATAAGTATTCGTAATCATCCTCTGGTAAAGCAGATAAACTTATCCATTTTTTAACAAGCATCATTAATATCATTTAATGGGGTGTCTCAGCTTTAAATCTTAATATACAGCAATCAATGTACCAGTGTTGTTAATTTAAAAATGTTTGAAGAAACTACCAATTTTAATCAATAAGTACACACGATGTTCTTCATGTAAGAATACAACACGCCTCAAAGGTTACCTTGTGAAAAAAACTATTTAAGTGCTTAAAACGTCTTACTGGATTTAAGGGCATAGAGCCTATCAGTAAAATTAGCCAAGGCCACATGTCTAAACCACATATACGAAAAATATCACACAAATAGCAGAACTATTAAGTGTTGAACATAGTGAACATAATAGAAATGAAGTGGTGGAAACTAGCTAGCTGGCTCCATCTATTACTCACTCAATAACAGCCCACATGCAAATTTAAAGTACATTTTTCTGAGCCCCTTCCCCTCCTTCGTGTGTCCCACTAGTCCGTTAGACTGTTGTGTTAACAAGGATCCTGGTTCGATCCCAGGCTGAGACAATGATTTTTCAATCCTTGTTTTCTATTTAAAATTATGTTTCCTGAGATTTACCAGCGTGGACGGATAGTGCAATGTTTCTTCTTTGCATTTATTTCTAACTAGCGAAAAGCCGGGCTTTAATTGGACTCGTGCTTTGTGTTGAAGTTGTGTTTAATGTGAACAGAATATAAATATTTTATACTCGCTCGTAAAAAAAAAAAAAAATCAGAAAATGAAAGAAATTGTATGAACAATTGAAAAAACATTTGCAATTAATTAAAAAAAAAAAACTGACACCAAGTATCGAACCTGCTACACTTCAACCAGAAGTGTAGCAGCCTACTGCTCTACTAACTGGACTACAGCGCCACTTAAAAAGAAGGGTCCATTGAAGTTGCTAAGTGCAAAATTGCTGCATAAAAGTAGGTCTAATTTTAGACCCGTTTTTTAGTCTTCACTTGAGAATGCACCCTTTTTACGTAAGTGTGCGAAATTTCATCTTCCAAGCTATTGTAGTTTTTTTGAGATTTTGGAATCACAAGATTCAGCCAAATGCTGATTTTGGTACAACCAGGATAAAAAGAGACTCGCTTCGCTCGTCTCAAAAAATCGCTAATCAGTCTATCAAACAAAGGTGGCAAAGGCTAGCAAGCTGGAACCATCTGTCACTCACTCAATGAGAGCCCACATAAAAATTTAAAGTGGGAGTTTCGAAGCTCTCCCTTCATTAAAGCAATTTTCAATCCTTGTTTTTTATTGAAAAATAATGAACAGATGTAGGCCTAGTTAAAAACCATGGGGGAAAAATCGCCTGCACCGCCCTAAATCCAGCACTGTATTAGCAAAACATCGAACAGCAAGGCCCGACTGTATTGATTTACAAGTCCTTAGAGTTTACGTGAAGGTCTACATAAACCTCATATAAATAAAAATGGATTATTCTAAAACCCATAAAAAGGCAAATTGCACAGACAATTCCAGCATGAGAGCTAAAATCGGCTACACGTGACACACATTGTGGCAGAAAAGGGGCAGGATGAAGAGCATTCACTCACTTGGCATCACCGCAAAAGATTGTTTCAGAGCAAACATTTCTAGCATATCATGAGCATTCAAAAAGATATTTGTCATCGCACATTAGTGACACGACATATATCCATTACTTGCTATCCAATTAATAATGAAACAATTTCTATAACTGAACCTCACTTGCACTAATTTGTTTAACATGTTCTGAACATTATTAAGTAGGCGGCCCATATCAAATGTCTAATTCAAAGAGCTGAAAATTGTACATGACACAATCAAAAAGTTTTGTCCCCAGATATCTCAAAATCACTTGTATGAGACATAAATAAAAAACTCCAAAATACTCCCTGTCCCCTTCTAACAAACTACCATACTTTAGTCATCACCATTGCATAGTATTACGAGTCACAGGGTTTCTTTACTAATATATGATCAAATATGTATTCAAACTGAGCCAATTCTGCTTGAAGCAAATGTGTAACATACATTCCCACAATTTTTCAGTCAAAACAAACAAACTCTGAAGCAGACACTTCACCATTTTAAATTCAACCGAAATTTTGGCAATAAAATTGCCACATAAAGAGCAACCAAACCACAACCCTGCCTAGGGTTACGCGATTTTGTCAGCGTTTTTTTTTCTTCATATAAACCTTTTCATGTTGAATGTCTGTTTACGCTAACATTTTAAAAAATGTTAACTCTTACGCCAAAGTGCTTTCAGACATGTTCTGAATAGACTCAACAATTAAAAATCCTAAATACTATATTTTTTGTAAGTACAGTACATAGCCTACTGGGCCTACAGCTTTCTGGGCCTTGGAAATGCAATTACTATATTCCATTTCTGTTAATTCTTATGGAAAATTGAAAACATTCAGCACTTTTTTCTGTTGGAGGTTAAGTTTTCAAGAACAAATTAACAGTGCCAAGTATGGATTTGCTATAAAGCTAGTTCCATCAACACAGGGTGAATTATTCTATTAGCTTAATTAAAGCTTTAGTTATAGCTCACAATCTATCTAATTTTAATTAACTTAAAACATGTGTACAACATGCATGTGAAGACGGTTGAGTAACACAGTTTTAATTTGGTTTCTACCCATTTAGTGCAACTCATAAGCACAATGTATGATTGCAAACTTTTGTAACATTTTTAATTTAAATTTTTATTGCTACCATAGAATTAGTTGCACCAAATTTAATGGATCAGATTACAATTACACATGAAATTTTTCAATAGAAAAAAGTTTTCTACAACAGAAATTCTCAACCTTTTATAACTTACTAAACGCTTTCAACCTCATAATGTTCAGGTAATATAATAACACACATGCATGAAAAAAGTATTTCATACATTTTTTTGTTTGTTTTTGGTTAAAAAAGAAGCCCTTCATTGAGAATAAATTTATTTAGATTTAACTTCCATTTTAAGTTATGACAATTATTCATTGCATTTTCATACATTTTAATTTCCTTTAAAAGATTTCAGCTATTGGAATTAAGAACAATTTTATTAGGCCTATATTTGCAGATCTCGGGATGAGAACCACAGTTCTACGGTAAAACTTTTGATAGTGTAATCTAAATTAATTCAAAAAGCATTGTATTACTGCGTTCTTAAAAAAAAATTTTGCGGAACAAATTTGACCCACTCACTGGAGGATGAAGATTGAAATGATAAATAGCAAATGTACGATAACAATTGGAAATACATGCTCAATAACTATGTAGTTAGTTTTTTACATTCTTGCAATATCAATTACCATTAAAACAATAGGGAAAAAAAGTTAATGTGTTAGTCAAATAACTTACAGAAAAAGAATATATTAGGACCCTATACAATACTCACTTGTTTGTAGCAAAAGCGTGTTCTCAAGATTTCTTGTAACGAAAAAATCTTGTTTTCCTGCAATTTAATTTCTTGTCGAATTATTTTTTTGTTCACTTACAATTCATTTTTACTATCAGCAGCACTTTTAAAACACACAAAAAAATCAACAAAGTTCCCCCCCCCCATTTTTCTATTTCACACATTTCCACACAATTCAATATTAACATTTACCAATATACAAATCTATTGCAACGATTAACTCACAATATGCATGCTTATAATACAATACAAAAAAAAAACTTCACAAAGAATAGCAAATACAATGAATCATATCGAAAAAGTAAAGTAACACCATATAATCGGCACTTACCCTCTTCCACTGTAGAATCCAACTGTGTCACTTTGAGTGTTATCCTTTCTATCCTCATTTGTAATGAGGCAGCTCGTTCTACTAGAGACGTAGCTTCCAGAAAGAGCTCACCGAAAATATCTTCAGCATGTTTGCTTAAACTGCTCAATTGTCGAATGATATTCGACAAAGTTCCATTGGTGACACATTCTAATTCGCTAGGAACCTCGACAGGAATGGCACCTCTGCTAAGGTATATGGGTTCCACAACTCTTTGTAGAAGTGGCATTCTGGAGCAATAACCTGCTAGCAATGCTCAACCTGAAAATGAAAAAACCTTCAGTTACACGATGACTGATAATGAGGATATGACAGACCGACAATTTTTCTGCTGTGCCGTAACTGTATCATGCACTCTAATTTGTTTGATCACATGATTAAAAACAATATCAAACCAAATTTATTGACAATATGAAACTCGCACAAGCAAATTATCATTGGAAAGAATACTTGCATACGTGGATAAACGTATGCAAGTTATCCACGTTGAATAATTGTCACTATTGTACAAACTTGGTCCAAGACACTTAGTTTGATAAAACTTCATCAACAGAGGTCTGTAGTCCTGTCGACAACTGCCACGATTGTTGCAAACTATCGGCTAATATTTGGCAAAAAATTGACTTTTCTTAGGTTTGATACAAAACTTGAAGCACCAAAGCTTTTTGTATGGGATCTAATTAACAAAGACGAAATGCTCATTACTCTAGAGTAGAGCACTCAAGAGTACACAAGGGATGCAACGACACATGCATAAATGTATATCAAATATTCCTTCAGCTATATGTTCAATTTGTGCTCTTTAGAACCCAGTCAGATGTGTGCAAGTCAACCAGTCCGTGAATTTTTCAATCCACTCTGTACATATTATAATTCATTGCATGGTTATGATTATCCGATGGTAGGCTTCCCATTGATCAATTTTCGCCAAGTTGCCCACATTGTTTTGTTAATGTTTCTAATGTCAGTAATGTATGATAAAACTAATTTGTACTGTTTTATTGGAAGAAATAACAAAAAAAAAAAATACACAATAGTTAAACATACAAAGAGTTTTTTCAACCAGATAAACAGTGATTTTATCTGCACATTTTATCTCATATAGTAAGCTATATTTGTAACTTTGTTTATATATACTGAACAATCTTCTTTTCAAGCAATCCCCTGCTTAAACCTCTCACTTGGATGGGAAAACATTATGAACCCTACCAATGCCATCAACTAAGTCCGCATACAACCAAAATGTCCAGCTGTCAACCCTCACTTCATATTCTTTAAGAGTAACTTTTAATTTTTCGATATTTTCAGTATGACTATAACGGGAAAGCACATGAAAGAGAAACAAGACTAGTTTTTGCACTGTTTGAAGTTTAAAAACATTTAAGCTCCTGTACAAACAAATGTACAGACGTACCCCAATTTAAGAAGCTTCGCTATAACAGCACAAGAGAACTCAAAACTAAACCTGATAATTTGTAAAAAAGTGCCACCAATGACTGCAATCTCGTCGACATTATGTGGACCTGGTGTTGAACAACCTTATACATTAGGACAAAGCATGGTACTAGCTCCTTCATCCAACTTTATTAATTATAGTATAAGCCTACAATAGAGGTCTACCTAGTCACAAATGTGACATGAATCGGTACATCATGCATAAATTTAAAAAAATTTCAGAAGTAATGACAAAATAAACCTGCTAAAAAACTACTGATAAAAGAATACAAAAAAGAGAAGAAGAAGTAAACAAAATAGTAGTACAAAAACTACAGCAAAAGTCATAAAGCTAACATAAGTCAGCCTGTCGCTCCCCACTTTTAAAACTTTCACACACACAACGCATTCACCCTAACAAACTAACACTATTTACACTGTCCCTTACCCTAATGCGGGTTTGTCACGTATGTCTTTTTTCTTGCAACTCGATGCATCTTTTTCACTGTCTCGAACGTGTAACGTCAGCTTTATGCCCGCGGGCTTACAACTTGGAATAGTTTACAACTCGCGCATGCCACATTGCATCTTCTAGCGTCTTCTCTCTCCTTTCCATGCCTTCCACCGCATAAGAGGTAGAAGGGATGGAAATAAACCACCGTGCATACAATATTTAATAAGTTTTATTTTATTCAAATTAATATTTTACCTCCTAAACCTGTTATTTGCCCTAAATGAATTTCCTGTGACACTGAATTGGTTCCATATGATCTCTTAAGGTGGTCCAGCCCCTAACCTTCCGTTATAGCAAGCTATGAATCAATCTTTGAGATTCATCTTTCACCATTGTAAAAACGAAGGAATAGTCACAAATGAGCCTCCACTTACATCGTTGTCATTTGTTCTAGTAGTGTAAACAGTGAGACTCTTTGCATTAAAAGCATGAGTTTCTTGCTTAATCTCAAAAGAAAAAAAAGTTTCTTGATTTGATTATTAAAAACGAACAACCTTTACTTGCTGAGCCTGATTCTTTGATATATACATCTGCTGAAACATACAAACATGGTCACTGGCACTAAACAAAATCAAATAACCCTTCAGGTCTCTTTTCACCATTAGATGTTCAGGATTGGTACAAACTCCAAAGTATCGGTAATGTACAAATAGCGAGTCGAATTTAGTTGGACGAATATCGAGTTGTACGAATAGAGGGGTGGACAAATAATGGGGTCCCACTGTACACCAAAGCCACTGGCATACACGCAATATCAGATCTTTCAAGCTTTCTTCCAGATGAAGATGAATTCTTCTTCCAGGGAAAGAAGAATTTATCCCATCTCAATACCAACATAAGCCACAATTCACTAATGATGTTTATACATGGCTATAAATCTTATACACCGAGTCCTCGACTTATGCAGATTCATAAATACACGGTTAGTTCCAGCTGATAGTGTCACCCGCCATTTGGTGTTTATATAGTTTGTCTATATTTTTGGCCATATGCTGTATGTTTCCATAGTAATATAACTATGGAAACTAAAGTGATTATTATTAAATCAACATGAACTTGATTTGAAACCACTATATATAATAAAATACATTGTATTTAACTAGTTCGACTTATGCGGAAACCTCCGAAACCAATTAACCACGCAAGTCGAGGTCTTACTGTACTAAGGTTTATGGATCAATTGAAAGTCATGGATTTGAACTTCCATTTGAAACAAACCAAAAATTTTTACATCAAAAAAACACTTTAAAAATTTATTATCCAATAATAATCAAATTTTAAAATCATAGTTTAAAATTAAACTTATGTTAGCAAATATCAGCTTTAGTAACTATGCAACTTAAATCAATTTGAGTACGATCAAAGCATTTTTAACCCTTTTCATCATCATTTGATTCTTCCTAACAAGTTACATGATGCAAAACAATATAATTTTTATTTGCTCTCTCTATTAATACTTGTGTCAATATACTGGCAATATGCCTAATCTCAATATGTTTCATCATGATGCGTTAGACATCCTGAAGTTGAGTGCCTTTGAAAAGAGTTTCCTGAATATGCAGGCTACAACGGTTTTTATTAACATTTGACTTTTTTTATGATGACATAGAATGTTAACCTGAAATTAGAGATCAATAAACCTACATACACTTACACCTACTATGGTATTATTGGCTTACTACAACATAAATATCAGCAAGGAACACCATAAAAAAAAAACTTCCAAAATAAGCAGTGATGTTTAAACAGTATGGTTGCACTTTTAGGCCTTCTGATAATGTGACAATTTTCAATATGTCCATTTGACGATTGTCAGTCTTTTGGCGGCTTTCAGCATGTAGTATTCTGCGTATAAAGTGAACCCTCGAGATCCAAACGATTCTATTTACGATCAACTCGACATCCGAACAAAAATTCAAGGAAAATGTGAATTCGGAGTCCGAAAAAAGAATCAGGCGGTCGTTTAAAATATAAACAAAAAACTAACTCGCACTGATTGAAATCCTACTGTACAGCTAAGTACAATAATCATGTAAAAGATACTAAACTTGAAGTATTAACATAATTGAGTGCTTGAAGCAATTTTTAATAAACATTCACTACATGCAATTATAATGTTGCTAATTTTAAATCTCCCTAACCCTACATGTTTCAGTGTTGTAATACACTAGGCTACCATTCAGAATCTATAAACTATTTACTAAATCATTAACTACACTGTGTGCCTGCAAACCTTGAAGACTTATAATAACAAATTAATGATAATGTGATGATCAGTTTCACTTCATAATGATATGCTGATTACTGTAATTCTATTAAACATACAATTTGTATAATCTTCAAGTTCTTCCTCACAGGGATATGGTAACTAAAATATATTTATAATCTAAGTCCTTTTTTGGTAAATGTGATAAATTTAATTAAATTTTTTAATTTAATTCAATCATGATAAAAATTCCAGAATATCAGACTATTTTGTAATCATAAGAATAATAAATGTACTGATGACAAATCTACACTCAAAATTTCAATCGGACAAGTTTATAAACCAAAAACCAGTATTCAAACTTCAATCACAATTTTCAATAATAAATCGTGGAATATAATCAGTAAACATTATTTCCTTTCTAAACTTTCTTCAGGGAAGTATACTAACTGAGAGTTCCTGCATCAACATAAAACTTTCAAAATTGGTTGTGAAATCCTCATACAAATAAATTACAAATCACACTTACAGTCCTCATCCTGACTTAACAGCTGCATGAGTGAACATTACTCACTACCCAGTTCAATCAGCCAAATTAAATCATCTGTAAAACAAGCGTATCCTGTGGTGTTTCTTGATAAATAAAACTTCATGTTGCACATTTTTTTATGTTCTCGTTACTATAGGCTACAGCAGCTCAAAATTGTTCAACTTTGCGCATTAATACAAACAGTACTGTTGCAATATTAGTTTCTGTTCCTATCTCAGTTGAATATTCTAAATGACTGATTTAGTAAGCTAATATGCAAAAAACTATGGTTGACGAATTACACACAAATGTCTCTAATTGCCTGGTTAAAATTTTTTATATTAAACATAAGGGTAGCATCCCTTACCCTGCATATGTTTACCCAAAACATATGCAGGTGCATGTACGAAGTAAACAGGTCTTACGACCTGGCAGATGAATGAGTACAGTCGAACCTCGTTAACCGCCACCCTTGGTTCTGGACAAAATGTGGCAGTAAGCAAGGCTGGTGGTATAAAGGGGCTTAGCTGAAATTTTATGCTCGTATTTGAGTAACTTTTCTTGATAAAAATGTCTCTGCAACACATACATTTCGTGAAGTTATATTTCAGGAAGAAGATATTTACAATATAGGAAAAGACTTTTGCAATCTAATCCCCCTCCCCATTTCTGATTATCCTAAAAATTCAAACTATGGCATCCCGACTGATTTTCTTGACAAGAAAAAATGTTCGAAAAATGTTGAAGACTCGAAAAATGTTCTACTATAGATTGTAGGATGTTTGTTTTTAAATTTTTCCAACTTTCCCGTTTGACCTTTCCTTATTTTGGCGATTTAAACGAATGAATTTCCATACATAAAGTACTTTTGTACCTTAAAAGGTGTGGCGGTTGGCAGACAGCGGGGTGGTATTTTATCGTGGGAATTTAACATGTAAAGAATGGGAAAAAGATTTGTTCTGCTCACTTTTGTGGCGAAAAGCAAAGGTAGCGGTTTAAGGAGGTTCGACTGTACATAATTCAGGCTAGTGTACTGATCTTGTGCAGAACAATTTGCCGTACGAGACATCTACTATAAATATATAGTGTTGTCATTGGCAACATTCTAAGAAAAATCCTTAATTTTACATCCACTTCCTTCATGTGCTATGTTCTGACAAGACATTGATCCATCAAAATATAATAAAATCAAATGTTCTTCAGATTATGTCTGTGTCAAATTTCATCTTAGTGGGATGTCCAGAAGTGCAGACTGCAAAGCTGTTGAATCAAATAAACACGCTCAAGCCAACAAAAAGCGTGTAAAATGACCTGACTAAAAAATCCAGCCTTATGTACTTTTCCATTCTTTTTTACAACCTTTTATTTAACTTGACTAGTCGTAAAAAATGTTTCAACCTGTTTCAATTTTTGAAGTTCGTTTTTACATATGTTCCCAGTATCGTAGACACTTTCAACTTGGTATACTAATTAATCCTGCGTGATAATTTTATCTGTCAAATTTGGAGACATCCAGGTCGCGTCAATTTCGA
>JAQIWH010003039.1:0-21619 GCA_034695005.1 Cryptops parisi | reverse complement strand
TATCCCCATTCTCACCTATTCCTTTGGCATCGTGACTTGGTCTGACACAGACATTGCACGTTTAGAACGTGTCACACTCTTTCAACTTCCAACTTTGAATTTTGAATCCTATAAAACAAATTGAAGCTAACGATAGATATTTTTTTTTTAATTTCATTGGAAAAACTAATAACAAATAAATTATATACACAAACAAACAAACAACACACATTTTGAGAAATAATTCCCAAGTCGTGCATTTGACCGCCAGTCTCGTAATAAACATTTGTCTCATTGAAAATTAGGATTCCTTTTTCACCTTGATTCAACTCGGTCACAAGTCCACCTTACACCCATATTGCCAATAAATTGGCTGATAAACTTGTAAACGCTTTAATATATAATAAAAATAGCTGAACTACAGTCGAGCATATATAAAGAAACTTAACCTACTTCCGATGACTTAATTCAAAACAATAAACTCACCGTACTTGTTATTAATTTTTTTTATAATCATATTTGTGACTGTCATCTGTTGATGGTATTTTCAACGATTTAAGATAGGCAATGGCATCTTGGTCAAGAGTCAGAAATTTCATGTTGTTCAACTTTGCGCTTGTCTCGATGTTCCCTTCAAAATAAAGAAATTTAAAATTTTTTTTTATAAATTTATAGTATTAAATATAATAAATTACCTACCTTAATATAAAATTACCTACCTTAAATGAATATAATAAATTACCTACCTTATAATAAAGTATATTTTTTTCTTTCACTAACTGATTAAATTTCTGCACGTCAGGGTTAAAGCTTTTCGCTTCGATCGAATCGATCAACAGATCCAACGGAAAGCCACGACATTCATAATAAACTTGCATAAGCTCGCCTGTTAAATAGTAATTTTAGAGTGAAAACTTTCCGATAAAAATGTCAAAGTGTACATAAAATATTTACCTGGAAAAATGTTGGTATCTTTATCAGCTAATTTTGCACAATCGTCATCAATTTGCTCGCGTAGATTTTCTACTCTGTCATAGAGAGAAGATTCTTCTTCATTTACGGTTCCCAACACCTAATTACCATTAACATGGAAATACAACTGTAGACCTTCAAATAATGTATATTTACAATGAAAGTTATTTAATCATATAAGAGTGTGAACGTTTTTAACACCTTTTTAGTTTGATTATGCAGCTCTGGAAATGCAACACCTAATAAAGCTATTACGCTTTCCAAAAGTGTGGCGAGATTTCCACGATCGAATCCAAAAATATGCTTCGATTGCAATGCAGCACGCTGAATGATTTTTCTCAAAAGATGACTATCGAAAAAAAAAAAAAGAGTAAAATTTTGGCACCTTTAAAAAGATAATTTAGACAAAGTGATCTTACCCAGCACCAGTATAATTTGGTATTACGCCATCGACAATACTGACAGTGAACATTCGTGCATGATCAGCTAGCATTCGGTAACAGCAACTTTGTTATGCTACAATGTTAAAAAGGAAAGCTCTTTGACTGAAAGTCACTCCACGTGAAAAGAGACATGATTTCTTATTGGGAAATTGAACCCGAAAGTCGAGTAACTTGAAAGATGGACCATTTCCTGGAACGGATTATGTTTGAAGTTCGAGAGTTCACTGTACATGTATCAAAGCAATTTTTATTTTAAACAATTGAAGGCTTGTCCGAAATAACGTTGGATGTAACAAATCTCTGTTTCGAGTAAATAGCAAAAAAAGTTAATGTTTACATTTTGACGATACCAATTACGTCATATGTTAGGGTGACCATTTTTGAAACAATGAATATATGTTTTAGTTAAAAATGATTTTATTTATTATAAATAGAAGAAATAGTTAGTGCCAGGTGGTAGAATAACATTGCATGTTCAACATATACATGCAACGTTATTTTACAACACTGGCACAGTCGACAAAATAGGTTGCTCTACGTAGGTATATGATTGTATTTGGCCGTTTTTTTTTATTATTTAAGGTTCTTGATCAGAATCACCGAGAATAAAACATTAAAAATAAGTCAAATAAATCGATCATGAACCATACAGATAACATCAAGTGTAACATGTGTTGGTATAACAAGGCATTCAATTTAATTTTTAATTTTTAATATTAATTTAATTTAAAATTACAAATATTAAAATAGTAATATTACAAATTTAATATTAGTTTGTGTCCTATGGGACGCACAAGAAATTAAATAAAATAAATAAATTTAAATTAATTTTAATTTCTTTTTTAATGATAAAAGTTAGTCAAGTTTTCGTTGATGCAAGTGAAAAAAAAATGTTAAAAGTTAAACAAATTGCTATAAGCTGAAAATTCGTTAAGTTGTTCAGGTTGTTGTTATTGCAAGTTTACTGTAAAATTGTAATAGCTAAAATTCAAATAGAATTTTAGCAGTGTTCAAATTTGTGCAACCTTTCCAAATGTTCTTTTCATGATATTTCCAACACTAGTTGCGAGTAACTATCACGCCATCTACCATTGTAAACAACATGTATTCACCCGTCGTCTGCTTATGATCGTCAATATGTACTTGATGGTTGACATGACACGCAATCACCATGTTAGAAGGCTTTCATAATAATAACAACTTTCATGATATTTTTTATCCATTTAACATACAATCATCGTGTAAATGAGGCTTTAACTTACTCAAGATGCATGTTGGATATGCTGTATAATGTAACGTTATTGGACTCACCGGTTCAGGTGGCTTTACAGCTGGTTTTAATACCCCAAAGCGGGTTTTATACTCGTTCCCAGCCTCTACGAGACTTGGCCTAATTGCCTTTCCATTCTTGTGGATTACAGCTTTTTTTCCCCCCGTTTTCATCATTTTTTATGTCGTTTTCGGTAATGTTTACTCTTTTCGAGCTTGTCGAGTCCGCCATCTTTGATTTTGAAGTAACGTTTTTGTACGCAAGCGCAATTTAAACTCTGTTTCAGAAACATGCAGTGTTATTTTTTACCTGGTGATAGCAGTACTAGCTAGTCCAATGTAAGAAAAAAATTTTCGACAATAATCTCAATATTGCATTTTTGTAACATACAACGTTATTCCGGGCAAGCCTTCAATTCTAATCCAATTTTAAATTGGGTATTTTCGTTTCCTTATGTGTAATGAAACCGATTGGTTATATCATAATCATCATTGCTACATAGTGAAATGTGGAGGCGATAAACAATTACGTTACGTTTGCAAAATGTTTTTTTTCTATTGTGTTTTTAGATTCTATTTATGCCAGTTTTACGTGTATTTTTCTAATATTTAGTCTATCAGCCTTGTAGTTTTAAGTTCTCATTCCTTCCGATTAATTTTCGTGCTGACCTTGTATACTCTATCCCAAATTAGCTGGCACAGAATTGGAGGCAGCGAGATGAATCAGCCAATGGTTGACGAGCGTACACGCATTGAGATAGTGATCACCTAGCTCGCCCCTTGGCTGCCTCAAGCAAATTCTGTGCCAGCTAATTTGGGATAGAGTATAGTTACAGTATATCACCAAGGATGTAGATAATAAGGGCAATACAGTATATGCAAATTAAGTGTTTTCCAGATTTAGTTGTGCGAGATATTTGTTTTTCATGTTTTCCAAAAATGAAGAAATTTGCGCTACCACTATTTCTGTTTCGTTGTGTCAGGTGGTATACATTCAATTTTCAAACAGCTCATGGTTGTTTGACTTTAAGATAAATAAAACTTTCAACCGAAACCGATAGTCCAACTATTAAATAAAAAAATAACTAAAATAACTAAATAACCAAAATATTAAATAAATAAATAAATAAATAAATAAATAAATAAATAAATAAATAAATAAATAAATAAATAATAATTAATTAAATAATAAATAATTCTAACGAATGTTGCGAAAACAACATTAAAACAATAAATGACATAATTAAAAACAAAAAAAACTTTCGTCATTTTTAACGGGCTATTTACTAGCTTAAACCCGTTGAAACGTGAGTTTAATAAACCTTGAATTTAAAATATATCCCATGTTATTGAATAATGCTAAACCCATACTTAATATGGCACTGTTGATTTTTCAACCGGTTTAGGCTAGTAATTAAATACGAGCGTATGCGTAATTAAATATACGTGCAGATCATTAAGTCCTGAAACAAAATATTGTAGAATAAATTTGTTATCTTACTTTCCATAGGTGAATGGATGTCACTGAACTGATGTTTGTCATTTGCCATATAGTCGTGAGTGAATCGTTGTATTTGTACATTAGACGTAAAATGGGGTTATTTCTCTCTGTCATATCTGAGCTTTCTCCAACTTGTTGGATTTTTTCCATAACCAGAGGTGTAAACTGTGTGCAAACGTGAACCACTGGCAATTCGATCACTTGTTTATCCACCCAGCGTCCATTGGAAACGACTGGTTGGCTTAAAAAGTATAGGGTTCTCGTATACGTTTGATAGCACAGAACGACAAAACACATCATCAGAATGAAAAACCAGTAAAGCTTGACAGTTATCCGTTGGCTAGGGTTCAGGATGAATTTTCCAACCCCAGGAACAGGAAATTCCGTGTTCATAACAGCAAATTCTCGACGTATTATTTTCTTTAAACGTTTATCCAGACAATACTCCGAATACGAAGAAAACGTTTGGAGATTACGAACATTCATTTTCTTAGCTTAAAATTACGACCCACTTAATCACTTTGGTACTTTGTACCAACTGATCTATATTTTCCGGTGTATTGGGTAATAGGAGAAACAAAGAAAAAATACACATTTTTAAGATTTTTGATCAATCAACTATTTAAATTGAAATTGTACAAGATTCGAATACGTTCTTGTTTTGATATATCTCAGCAACCCAAACGAAAAACATTTTGTGTTATTCGTGTTATCTTCATATTTCAATATAGATTTATGTTAATTGATGTCATATGAAGGTATTGAAATGGTAATTGTGTTGTGACATTTCTAATGGTAGAATTGAAAAAAAGGAAATCGTTGAATTAAATTTTATATTTATTTTTATTTAACATGAAACTATTATAGAATACCTTTAAAAAAATATTTTAACAAACACTGAGCTCAGTACTTGTAAATGATAAATAAGAATGATACGTTTTGTAATAAAGTGAAATTTGAATAATAATACCGCGTAATACAGATATTGTATAGGCATTCAAATTAAAAGTAGCTTTTTATAATGATGTGAAAAAATACGACTAACCCTTTGAAGCATATTATGCTACATTAGCCTTTTGTGGACAACGTTAAGTCATTATTTAAAAATTGAATTGAATGAAGTGCATAAAATTTATTTTTGTCAATAGTGTTCACCAGCGGATTTTTTAAGTATTTCTTTACCACATAATTTTTTCAAACCTTGACACGATTGATAGTAAAACATGAACAAATAAAAGGAGCCCACAAAAGTGTTTATTTTACATCTATACATATGTGAATATATTTCTTTATAATTTACACATAACCTATACATAAAAGTATACATACCGTATATGTTACAAACAGTTGAAAAGAATTTAATTTTTATTTTTACAACCTTCTATTTAACATGCCTTGTCGGTGTATGTGCGTGTGTGCGTGTGTGTGTGTGTGTGTGTATGTGTGTGTGGCAGCCATTCCAGCTTTTCGGAACAGCAGGCAGTAGTACATGGCAACAGTTAAATGCCACTTCTGCTCTTGTTGCGCAGTAGAAGAAAGCGAACAAACAACAGCAGCGGTTAGAAGATACATAGAAAAGCTCGTGTCCTTTTAGTGCATCTTCTTTCTCCACCCACATTGCATTTGTTGTTGTTATTGTTGTCGTGGGGGGATTGGTCTTCGCTGATAGGTCGAGCGCAAAGGGTTGTGCGCAGCGCTTTGCATCAGGCTAGTATTAACCCGCCGACCTTAATCAAGAATAATTTCTGAAACGTTCGCATAACGAGCTTCCTCTTGACCCCACCTCAGGACTGTTTGTGGCGACGCAATCCGCCAACTTGACACGTGTGGGGGTCAGAGAGCACCGCGTGGGCATTATCGTTTAGCACTTGATGGGGGTGGGAAACGTAAGGAAGATAATGTTGTGTGGGGGTAAAGAGAAAGAGAAAATTTTTGATGGGGAGGGGGGTAGGTAGAGACACGTTACCAACGTTTCCAGGGGGTCTCTCTTTCATACGTTCCGGGTCAGCAACGCTCTTTGCAAATGTTGTGTTGGTGGTAATTTTTCTAAAAGATTCCAATCCTCTTCCCCCCCCCTCCCTTCATCAACTCCCTTTCCCTTTAACTATCATTGATCCGCACGCGGCAGACGATGGTCTACTTAGAAATGGCTATGTAGCAAATGAGGGTGATAATTTTCCACTCGCTAATGCTCCGCGTCGTTTATTCGCAAAAGAGATGGTTACAGGGGGCTATCATCAAGGAAAGTTTTCGTCTTGCAATATTATGAGAATCGGGTCTGACCTTGTTGTAGTTTTCCTGTAACCTCATTTTGCCATTTTAATAAGCGCCACGAAACGATACTGTGCTGGAAAGTGCGCCACTAATGGGATTGGGTTTGTACGCGAGGATCGCCATTGAATTTCAATTAATGTCGCCGAATAACTTCTTTTCTAACGTTCAAATATTCAAGAGAGGCTGTAATACTTTAGCATTACATATCCCTCTTCGTACGAAACGTTGATGAATTTTGCAGTAAGGAATTAAATTCCGCTTTTCAAACGAGACTATGCCATTCATTCTCGTCCTCATATAGTATTGATAAAGAAAATTATTCGATAATAAGATTGGCGAAACGAGGTGACAGGATAAATATTTAAAAGGCAATTGATACCCTTAGTCAAACAGTGCATTTCACGCGGAAGAGAAGCCGAGTGTAGGCGGTATTAGGGTGTGTGGGGACCATGTCCCCATTGATTAGATTGTCGATAATACTTGCAAATCCTTTGCGTGATAGAAAGGATTCGACAGATAGACCTATTGGGAAGTCGTTAATTGTTAAAGTGGGTTTTAGCTTGCATCGGGACCGGAGTTAATGTGGTTTACACTGCCACCCACTTGTGCGCTTTGATGAAGGGAGGATTATTTGAAAAGGTGCGTTCGCTTGTATAGGAACAAATACACGCAGAGCTCTGTTTGAATGAGTGTGCTTGGCGTTTTCAACCCAAAGTTGGAGTTGCCTGAAATTAACAGCTTCACCTTGAGCGTGACAATAAAACCTAATTTGCCAGCTTCACTTTACTGCGAGAAAATTACTTCAAATTTGATTTGGTTTTTCACTTTTAAATGTGTTGAAGATTAAAAATAAAAAGAAATGTATGACATTCTGTTGTGTTGAGCACATTTATACAATTACTTTAGAATAGCTTAAAAGTATTGAATACTGTACCTACTTATACTCTTATACATAAGTTTACTATTGAGCTGAGAATTAACGTATAATACCATCTACATTCGTTTATGAGAATATACTGTATAGTCCAGTGTATTAAAAACGCATAACACGAGAACCGCATAAATTATAATAGCGCATAAAAACGCCATTTCTAATGAAATAGCGTTTTTAAACATTTTTTAATAAATTGTTCAGCATTTTTTATATATTCTTATGCTGTACTGATATCTTTAAATTATATTTTTTCTTATTTGAATTGTCAATAATATTTATGGTGTCATAAAAACCTATTTTTCAAGGTTGAACGTTTTTTCAAATTTCGGTTTTAATTAGCATATCTACAATATATATTTTTAACTGAACGTTCTCGTATACGTTTAATTTATTCAATAATTTGAGCAAGTTGATTTTAAACGTGGGTGCAAAATAAAGCTTTATTTTTAACTGAAGTGACATTCTGAAATTGATTTCTAAACTATTTAACATTAACCACCTCGGAATATTTAATGGAGTAGACTTTTTAAAACTTTTTTGTCGAGTAGTCATGTGTGTATATTTTTTCATCTGTAAATCAATTTACAGTTGCAGTGCGACGCTTTACATGAATTTCATCTATTATTAGTGAATGTTTTTGTTATGTTGGTTATAAAAAAATCAGTGTGACTTTAGGATATTCAAGTGAGCATTATTTATAGTGTAGACATTTCAAAGTCAGTAGATATGTTTTACAACAACAGCTGAACAGAGTTTACAAAGGAAAAGAAATAATTAACATTGTGTACAATCGTGTTTGTATACAAGTTCCGAATGTTGAACGTTCACCTCATAAATTATTCAACTCGGCATCAACGGGCAACACTGTGTCGTGTCGTCTTAATTAAGGTAAATAATTTTTGGTTACAGTTTTGAATTAACCCCCCTCCCCACATAGGGCATAAAGCAAACACAATGTGTTTGATGAATTTTTGTTTCATTATGTAAACAATATATAGTAATCATTGAGTTCACGTCCGTGAAACATGGCACAATATGGGTATCGTTAAAAACACAAATAAACAAAGACAAACGTAAGTTATTAAATATTTTTTAACTAATTTAACTAATGGCTATGCCCACCAGTTATGGTTATTTAATGCATAACGACACTATTTAATACGTTTTATGTATTTTTATACCAAACCCCATGGTGCAATCTATCACGAACCTAAACTCGGATTACTCAAGATTACTTGAACAACTTACCTAAATTATGACAGTTAATTTTTTTTTTGTAATTGGTCCCCTTGGATCGTGAAAAGAAAAAATAAAACTCAATTTGCTTATTATAACTGTGATAAAGAATAAACGAGAAGACAGTGGAGAGAATTGTTTTATTCGGTGGCCGTAAGATGCCAAACGATTCAATATATGTATTTAATTAGCATTAACTGGTATTTTTCGTTGAAATAATCGAAACCTATTTTAACCTAAAAATATTTTACTGTCTATCATTTATGATAAATTTTACTGTGTTATTTTACACTTTAAATGCAAAATTTAGAGTGTTAAAAAAACTACATTGTAACACATATAGCATGTTAATCGTATCACGTATGTGGTTAAATTTTTTAACATAAATAATGGTTATTTTTTGTTGACACATTGCATGAAAAACGTCATTATAAAAAATCGTCAGTTTTATATAAAAAGAAAGCAGTTTAAAACTTTTCGTTTATCAAGTTGCACGAATTTGCGATAAATTTAAAGGCGGGGAAACATGCTTTTGACGTGATAGGTGTGTGTCAATAAACCCATAAATAAAAATAAAAAAAAAGTTGTAGCATAATCATTTTATTAAGCATACCAAAAAACTGGACACGCCTTCCATATTAAATGCATAAACATGCAGGGCCGTATTTTTTCAAGAAGCCGACCCTAGCAGTTTCTTGATGCATTGTTTACATTTGTCATGCGTAGCTTACAAAATGCATTAGGTGGTCGTAAAAGTGAACATTTTGTGCGCTTTTTGAAAAAAAAAATGGTTACCATCACCATCAACGACGGCAGCAAACATTTTTTTTTTTTGCTAATTCCGAATGACAATTGGTTCTCCAGTGGCGAAACATGCAATGCACCTGCTCTCGTCTAGTTAACGTCAGGAAGTGTTCATCATAAAAATGCATATGCTAGCGCCCAACCATCCGTCTCTTAGGCACCAGCTTTGGGATGGGGAGTACCTACTTTGGCATTTTATAGTCCCCACCATATCCAACAACGTCGTATAACAACCACTTCTCGCTCAAGCCCATAACACGAAGCTAAGGGGAACCTTGCAAAAAAAATGAGGAAGAAAAAGTTTTCGGTGGAAAAATAAAGAAAGAAAGGGAACGTTGCACGTTTTGGTGTCTACGGGGAGAAAATGTCGTCGAAATTTTCGCGAGACCCCCCATCAATGCGATACGCCATTGTCGCAAATCGAGTTAGGCTTAACTGCCTACCACGGTCCTGTTGTAGGTTTTCCAAAAGCCCAGAGCTGGGAGCTCTTGTGTATAAGTTGCTGGCGAGAGACAATTTCCATTTCCTGAGTAGTGAGCTTAATGCGATTGACTCGTTTAATCTAATTATCTGTCTCAATTTACCTGAGTCCAGATACACACGCTCGGCTATTGAAAGAGCCCGGAAACTGACAACTCTACTATTATGTTGTCATCATCTCAAAGGGATTTCATCCACCTACCAATGGTTTTGTACGCTCCCCATTTTAATGACATCATTGTGCTAGCGATACAAGGATGTGTTGTGTTGTAGTGGTAGTATGGGTTTGTGAATTAGAACTTGGAGCGAACTTTTAAATGACGTCAAATGCAAAACTTTTTGTGTGTGGGAAAACGACTACAAGTGAAATACTAATGTGTTTAAAACTACATAAATAATGCAACTACAAAAATCGATCTGTATTTTTATACTATAATCAATGTTTACGTTTTTATTGAAATTGAGTTAGGTGAAAAAACGGCGTAAATCTTCACTTGCGTCGTTATTTCTTAAAATGCACATATTGAACGTTTTAGATCAGTTTATAACATAAAGATATTGGGTTGCATATAATTTGCACTTTCAGACTTCATGAAGCAAATAAATGGAATGAGACTATTTTAAGTCAGATTTTTTTTTGTGGTTTCTTTCGTTTTGTCGCTTCACTTCTTCATTGTTTCAATTGTTCGTTTCACTTTCAATGAAATGGAAAAGATACTGATTTTTGGAAAAACGACGTAAATGCATTTATAAATTATTACGATATTTAGAATTACGGCGTAATTGCATTATTTAATTAGCCAATGACTTGAGGCCTGTCAACTAAAGTTAACAGATGTTATCCCTTAATTTAAAAGACTCCCAGTTTAACTTTTGAAAGTAAAAATTGCCAAACAACTTTAATAAACGTGCACAGACTCTGGATATACACTGTGTAACTATGTATTTTAAGGTATCTATTGACGAAATTAATTTTAAAAAATGTAAACTTTTAATATCCAATTTTCTTTGCAAATTTCATTCAAAACATGTTATTGACAACGTTAGTTAATAAGCCAAAAAATTTCTAAAACTTCTTAATTTCTTTTGTTTTGCATAAATAATGCGACTGCTTCGGTAAGATAAGGGTGACGGTTTTGTTTTTCTTTTAGTTTTCTTCTTCCTAAGAATCGCTTTGTTTTCAGTTCAACTTATCTAACCGTCATTGTTACATTTTATATTTTTTTTCTCACTCTTCCTCCGTTGGTAGTAAACATAAATAAAGAGTCGTTAGAAGGCAAGTGGTAAATATTTTTTTCTCAAAAACTTTTTTTTTTGAGTCCATCGATAAACAGTTAATCGGCATCGCGTATCTTTCAGGAAAGTGGGGGTTTGTTGAACGAGGTGGATCGTAAAAGGGTTTGCCAATCCAATCCACAAGCAGCTTGACTTTGCAAGGCGCGTGTGTGTATGTGTGTGTGAATGGTGTTTCTATAACCGCTAAGCATCTTTGCCTAGGCAACAAAGTACTTTAAGGGCTTGGCGAAGCTATTCAGAAGCAGCGGCATTTTTGCATGGCTATCTCTGGCGAGGATCTATAGAGGCAGGTTAATTGTGTTCGTAACTTAATACTACTGCAGCCGTTACGTGCAGGGATTCAATTAAGGAAATCGACCGAGAAAAGATTTCTCGTTGCCTTTGTTGTCGTGTTTACACCCTATTCTAACATCGGAAACGACAAGAGCCCGAGTGCCATTAGACGTTCGCTTTGCCTTTCTGTGTCGAGTAATGTCTCTGCAAAGACGTTGTTTGGGTGCAGTTTTAATTAATGTTTTTTTTCTTTACATCTTATATATAACTTTTTGTAATTTTTTTTTATTGGAGTATCGTATAATTGAAGCGAACGTAGTCATTTTTGTTTTATTTTATTTTATTCTATTTTTGGCTAAGTTCGTAAAATAATCGCGCGTAAGTTAATAAATTTGTTGTTTTAGTATTATGCTTTATAAAGGACAGCTTTCAACATTTGCTTGCAAAAAAATGTTACGTAAACACATTAATAATATATGATGTGATGTTAAAGGGGGAAACGATTGGTGATAGGAACATTGCAAAATGTAAAATAAAAAAAAATTCACAAACCTTTTTAAATAAAATGTTTTCCCATTCCACGTATCTGGATAAAATAATTTAAAATTATCTTAAGAAAAATAAAATTTTACAATATTGATGAAAACTTGTATGATTTTTTCGATCTTTGAAAAAGTTAAATTGAATGTTATTTATTTATTTAAAAAATAATTCAATGAGGTAAATTTTTTACAATGGTATTTTGTAAGAATAATTTATAATGTATATAGTCCAGGCATTGTATACAATGTCTAGGCATTGTATAGCCTCATAATATATACCTAGCCTTTTTTGGCAAAGTATGCCAAAAAAAAGTATAAAATTACCGTTGGAATAGTTACGTTGTGCACAAGTTTGTCAGGTTTAAATTCAGAATAAATTTAGGCTGATTTTTCTTTTAGAGAAAATGTCAAGTAACCTAAACAGTTTTGTACAAGCCTAACCATTCTATACAATGCTTCGATTTTATGCATTACAGGTAATATAAGTATATATTTTTAAACTATTTCAATTTTTCATTATAAATTTTTAAAACATTTTATTTAAGAAAGTTTTTAGAAAAAAAATTGTGCGTTCATGTACGATATCAAATTTAATTTTAATATAAAAAAATATCCACCAAAAAAAACTCCGCATATTTTACTAAACTTTTTGTGATTGTTACTATACGTTAAGGTTTATAGAAACCAAATGCAAGTAAAAAAAAATGCTTTTTAGAATAAAATTACGTTTTAGGTTTCTTATTAATAGTTTATATCTACTATTTTTTTTTATATTTCGTATTTTTTTTAACCTTAGTGCCAGAGATTTTTTTTGCTTTCGTTATGTGCCGTAATTTTAATCTTTTTCGAAGCCGTGCATATGCATTAAACATGAGTAAAAATCGATAATTTTACAATAGCCGGTTAGTGATCTTGCAGTTTTCTGCACGAGGAGGAAAAGTAGTGCGATGTATTAGCGTGTGCTGTTTTGCAAATGGGTTTCTGTGTGAGTCGGTTGAACGAACATGGTTGATGTTGAGGAAACGCAGCAGTTTCTACACAACACTGTTAGCGATGCAACTTACCGTCAACATCGACACACACACACACACACACACACACACACACACACACACACACACACACACACACACACACACACAGAAGCAGAGTAGAGGGAGGGGGGTAATTTAATAGATGCCCTAATGACAGGTTATAGGACGGTGAGAATCGAAACGACACATGGATTTAGTTCGATGCAACAACAGTGCCGGCTCAACTTCCCTCGTTTTGGAAAATTGTGTGACGCTCGCTAACGTAATTTATTCCGAACTATGACCGCAAATGATTCGCTCGCTTTCCACTTTCTGATGTTAATTCACTCACCCTTGCCTGGCTCGGTAATGTAAATTCGTCAGCGTGCGACATTAATTAATTTTCATTAGCCTTTCTTTAACGTGTATCGCTCTGCTCTATAATTGGGATGTTTAGGACTTCCCTAATATGTCAAAAAGTAATGGAATGTCTTGGGAGACGTGCGGGTCATTGCGAAGAGATGACTTGGTGAAAAGAGGAAGTCGCTTTTGGGAGGTGTTGTTAGGTATTGTGTAAATGCAATCTCTTAAAATTCAATTTTGTTGCTGAGAGCTCTTATGTGTACGAGTTTTTAAATGAATTCTTTTTAACACGTGTTGCATCGTGCGAATAAACTTGTTGCTTAATAAATATATTATGATTGTGTATTAAAAATGCGTTACGTGTTGTTTTGCAACGTTACATTTCTTATTCAACAGCAATTTGATAAAATGTTTCGGCTTGTTAATGTTACAAGGGGACTTATATAATCACTGTTTGGTTAAATGAAGCTAATTTTAAATAAATGTTTAAATAACATTTATGCATTTGCATATAAATGTAAGCATAGGTTTGAACAAAATATATTATTTACTTTGTAAAAATTTTATAAATAAAAATTACGAGCTTAGTTTTAATTTTTAAAAATAACCCTTAAATTTTTTGTGAATGAGTTTTACAATACATTTGCATAATTTCAGGTTGGCAGAGACACCAATGTAGAATTTAGTGTAGATATGAGGGACTTTAGGCAATACAATGATAAGCCACACTTTTTCCAAAATGACATTTTTACATCAAACTCTCTCTCAGTACTGTTTTCAGTTAGTTACTTTACCACTTTCTAATTTTTTTACAAAATGCCAGCCTAATATACAAAATAATCTTGTTTTTGCTCAGTATGGTACTTTAAGGAGTTTCTCACCCGAAAAAGGGACCTATGCAATTTCCTGAACAATTTCAAAAACGTGGTTTATAACTATATAGTCAAAAATTCTTTATATATAGCATGTAATAATAGAGTTGATGTACTTTCGTCACGATTTTTAGGCCATTTTTGGTATTAGTTTAAAAATAGCCGCTTAACCTTGTTATTAAGTCATATGACATTCGACAATGCCAAATAGTGACTTTAGGGATACCATGTATATGATAATTGGTTGACCAAATAGTTTCATTTTATTATTACTCATTTTATCATTTCCTAGATTCTCTTCTATCTTAAAAAAAACGTAGATAATTTAAGATCTTAAACTTTAATCAATTCAGTAAGTATAATAAATTACGAGAAGTTTCTCGCTATAACAAAAATAGTCAACATCCTTTACACTACTATCTCTCTGTTTGATAATACTATTTACCAAAAACAAGAAAACTGCCATAAGTTTCATATTACCTCATTGCTTTAGTTACGTGCAAAATCTAAATATCCATATAATATCTACTCTGAGTGGAACCTTCTTCCGTATAGACTTAAGAAATATGCTTCTTAAACTGCTTTTTACGGCTAAAACATAATTAAGAATTTTGATGCTGAGTTATATAAACATTTACTATTGGCTTGATGTTCAACATGAGTGTATTTTGAAAAACTACCTAAGAATTTTATGTAATCTTATTAAAAAAAAATATATATATTTTGTATGTGTGTAGCTATTGGACTGACAAGTCTGTTTTAAATAAAATTTAAAAAATAAATAAAAATTACTACATATTACAGCTTTACTTAATAAAAAAAATTGTTTATTACAAAATAGGGAGAAAGCAAAAACATGTTATTAGTAGTAAACATGTTATTCAAGGTGCAGAATTAAAATTTTATAAAAAAAAATTATAATACAAATTATGAAATATTACTATACTGTAAATGTACTTAAATAATTACTATATTACTAGTAACATATGTGCTTGTAATGCAGTAAATGATGCTTTTTTAGGCCTATAGTATCGTTGGAAATATATTTGATAATTTTACTTTGTGTTTTCTTATTTAATACTTTAAAAGTTAGTTTTTTTTTTTCAAAATAAATAAGTTTGCTAAAAATAAAAAAATTAAAACTTGATAACTTTATTTTTGGTTGCGCAAAATTGTAATTTTAATGATTATGCACTACCTACTTCACTGCTTAGCAAATGAAAGCACCGCCATTGGGTCAACTTTACTGCAACGCTCGTTAGTGCACGAAAGTCTCGACACTCTTTAACACTTCTCGACATTAAATTTGATCACCTGTAACATTCATTATTCCATTTATATTGATTATTTTTTATGATCATAAGTTTAGACTTTTACTTTCTTCAGCGCAGTAACTGTGCAACCTGGCAATGGTTGTTTTATGGATCTTTAAGTGTACATGAAGCTAACACATTGAATTTAATTATTGAACAGCAGAAAAGTGAACCTTAAGTTGATGTGTTCGGCTTTAGTGCTCAATTATTTATACTACGTTGGCATATTTTTTTACTCATCGATGTTGTTGAAAGAGTTACAAGTTTCTGGACCAAACTTTCTGGTCATGCTACGATTATGCAAAGTCAAATTTTTGTTTTTTTTTCCATTTGTGATAAATGTTAGCAAATAGATGTTGGGCTTAGTCACAATCATTTTTCTTGGCGTTTAACCTGTCGACTTTAGACGGTCATATATCTGTGTTGGTGTGTTTATCTTGCAAAATGAATATCGAACATTTACCATAAATGTTGCCTCGATTTTTCTCTATTTTGACACAACGTGTTTTTTTACATGTTGAGGTTCCAATTGTTTTATGTCAGTGATAACATAAAATAGATTTCTTTTTTTGGAAAGAATTGTTTTTACGAGTTGATTTATGAAAACATTTGGCAAAATAGCATGCGGTTGAGACGGTTTTTTGTATAATTAAAATAAAATAAGTAGTAAGTTCAATTGTTTAAAATTAAAATTTTTTTATTACAGCTTATATATTTTGTTCTATACTATTAAACATATACAAAAAAGTTCTATAGAACAACCTTACTACTGAAAAACGTATTTTTAAAATAATTCAATAACGTGTTTATTTACGCATGTACTGTATATACAAATTTATGTACATGTATTAAGATATTACAGTACTAGAAGTAGACCTTGCTGTAGCACGAGGGCATGAGTGACGTCTTGAGGAAGTCACCGGATAGGCAAGGCTCAAGCGTTTATCACTGTTGCACAAACGTGGGCTATTCTTATTAAGACATGTAATTATAAATTAGTTTGTAATTTTTATACTCTTTATATTAGCTTTACGTGTGAGTGAGCTTTTACATATAAAACAAAACCACTCGATGAATTTTGATGCATGAGGTGTCAATGGATTTGTCGCAGCCTACCGAGTGATATTGGCTAATGGCATCAATAAAAAATTAATATGGTGGACGCTATATAAATTATTCCTTAAATCCTCCTACAGGCTAAATGGCCCGTTGGATTTTGACATATGAGGTGTCCTTGGATCCTTCTTATACTTACGAGTGACACTGGGTATATGGCATCAATAAAACATCAATGTGGTGAACGTTATATGCCAGTATATAAAGCGTATGCATAAAAGCATTTTAATGTAGTTTTAAATTGATGTTTAATACATACTTTGGGGGCACTACAACCAATTTATTGCAGGTGTCAAGAGTTATAAAATAATTATAAGCGAATTTTTATATCGCGTTAAAATGCGAATTTTTTTGGCCGATAAAATACGTATTTTCCTTAAAAAAAAAAAAAACACCAAAAAAAACCTGACTTGTAGGAGTACAAAAGCGTTATATTATTAAACATCGTAAAATTTTATTTCCTATTGATTTCTAAATAGCTTTTGCTTTGTTGCATTGTTTGATAAGAAAAATAGACGTCACGAGCATTGCGTCTTAAAAAGGTTCGAAAATTCGTTTTCTTTTGTTTGGGTTTTTATGTGTGCGTAGTTTTTGTTTTTTCTTCAAGGGGAAAAAAGCAGGGTTAGGGATTTGGATGTCTTGGAACGAATTTAAAAAAAAAGGAAGAACAAAAAAATTGGGAATGGAAAGAATGAATTTCTCGAAAAGAATGAGCACGTAAGGTTTAGTGTTACTATTTTGTTACTTGGTGCGCACACGTTGCTTGGTTTGATGGATGACAGTTCGGTGGAATAGCGTTCAAGATAAATAGTGGCGAGTGGTCTGGGTTTTGAGGTTGCAGAATCGACTAAACTGGTTTTAGACGTTGCTTCTATATTGGGTCGTGCTACTTTAGTTTTGCACAGAATCAGTTTAGGTTGAGAAAAGAGAAAAGCTTTGTTTTGTTCTGTCAATAGCAGATAAACAAGTTATAAGAAGAAAACGTAAAGAAAGCACAAACAAAACAAGAAGTGTGGTCTGGGGTTGCTTTTTTTAAATGTGTAGATTGGTTTCTATTATGACTTTTCCATTGCCTTTTGTTGTTGTTTGGTAATTTGTTGTTATTGTAGAATTGATGAAGTTTCCGTTTGATAGATTCGAATCATTTTCAGAAACTACTCTAATCTACCTTTTTTATCATTTTAACTGATACCTAGTTGTTTTCTCAGACAACATAACAGTAATTTTCGAGCAAAAAAATGATCGATTTTTTTTCCAGTCGAGTTAATTGTTTTGTTTTAAATTTTAAATTAAATCGATTTTTTTACGATGTGTTTTCCTACTTCTATTTTGCTTAATTTTTTGTCATTTTTTTTCGATAACGGTCCCTTTTTCTATTTTTTTTCTAGTGAAGTTTTGTTTTCGTATGTAATTGAAAATTATAGTAAGTGACCATATACTAAGTTCTACGGCATTTGTTGAGAAATTATTATTGTGATACGATTGAAAGGCCTAGTGTAAAATGGTGTTAAGTAACGTTTTTACTATTTCGAGCAAATTCTCATCATGAACATCTGAACTTGCATTAGGCTTGTTATGGGCTACTTTACATTTCTTGCACTAATATCGTTGCACGCATTGTTGTTTGGCATAAGATTATACGTTAGGAAGGTAGAATTGCACACTTAACACAATTGAAAATGCTTCGTCTCAACTCATTTTTGACAAAAATGTTACTTAACACATTTTAACACCGTCTTTTAATTAATTTTGTATTATCAATAGGGTTTTTAAACTGTTTTTGCTTTTTTTTAAAAAAAATTCTTTTTTAAGGTTGAGTTCATTATTTTGTTATTTATTTTTATATGACAAATTATTGTATTTTTATATCAACATACTGTATGTGAGAACTAGGAAAAGTTTTTAATCATATACGGAGAAGCAATTCATAAATACACGCATTTACAACAAATTCACTTCACTCCGGATTTCAAGTTTTGTTGCAAGTGTTTTCATATGATTTTGCTATTGTACGATGAAAATGTTTTTTTCCAGTTGCTCGTTATATACAAAATACAGAATACTGTATATTTGTAAGAGGTGCGCGTTATAAGTGCACAAGCATGCGACAGTATTATAGTGAAGAACTACTCGTATATAAATAGCTAAGGGAAGGTGACAAATTGGTACTGGTTTCTTTGTCAGCAAAGAAAAAAAAATTCAGAAAACAAATGTTCATATAAGCATATGCTTTGAGAATCGGTCTATTTCTGTTTGGTATAACTTATTTAGAATTGACCAGTACTCTATAATCATGCTACGTTAAGATGTTTGTTGTCGATGATGATCGTTCTCGAAAGACGTTGGTGGAGTGGTTTGGTATGATAAGACAAAGTGTGGCGGTTTGGGCATAAGCCGTTATTTTGACACCATGATAAAGCTGTACGTGTGCATGGTTAAAATTAGGGGTTAACCGCGACTTGTCCCGATATTATTCCCCACTGAGGTGTGAAAAGAGAAGCGCGGAATGGCCAATGTTGCGAGAGGACCAGGGGGTCGAAGTTTTCTCTTGAACACAATTCAATTCAACGACTCCCAGAGTAAACGCGAGGCAATTCCCACAAGGCTGTGCATTTCGCCTTGATGTTAGGCTTGCGTGCTCCCACCATGTTAAGCGTGCCTTCGCGTTGCTGTCCCTGCTTCGCTAATAACAACAAAGGCAAAGGGGATTGGAAAAGACATGGGGGAAGCGTTTCAAGACGAACCCCAACTACCAGAAGCATTGGTGAAAGAGAAGAAAACTATCATTCGCGATGTGACTTATCGTTTATTACTTTACCACTTTTTGTTATAATTTTATGCCTCCCCTCATTGCGTTAGCGCCGCTCACAACTGTGGGGAATGGGATTTTCATTAATTTCAAATGGACATGATTTTAAGGCACAAAATTGGTAGATTTTATAATGGTGAGGTTGTGTGTTTTGGAATTGGAGAGGCAATTAATCGGGAATGGTCATCGGTGGCGTAATAAGTTTGTTTTAATCACTGCTCGTTGGAATTGCGCCTGCTATTGACAGTCTTTGCTTGGCTTGGTCCACGCTTGATGCTGATGCTGTGTGCATGCTACCGATAACAGTCGAGTGGCTCGACATCCGATGGTGTATTTCGGGAAGATCAATAACGAACCGAAAGGTTTATTTCCCCCAAAGCCATAGACGGGGGCTATTCTCCACTGATTATAGGGCTATATAGCGAGGTGATCTGCTTTGCAAGTCATAATTGCACGTTTCCCAACTTTAAGCTTTTGCCCTCGTCGTCGTGTGTTTGACTTTTGTAAGCGAACCTTCATGCAACTAGCAGACTAATGAGCTCTATTGACTAGAAATGCCAAAGACACATAAAACATGCGAACCATACTAATGATTTTCTCTGAAGTTTGGTGCAAATATTTTTGTGTGTGTGTGTGTTGTCGTTAATTTGTTTAAAAATTCATTTAAATCAACGATAAAAAGAAACAACTTGTTTAGAGTGATCACGACGATAGAATAAAACCAAACAGTTAATGAATTAATGTCATATAAAACAATTTCTATGCTCTTTTTATAAAATTGATCATTTTAGATGAAATTGTTCATTTAGTTTTTAAGTTTATAGAGGATTTAAGTGCGGCTCTATGGAAAATATTATAGGCTAAAGGCAATTTTAATACAAATGTTGAGTTTGGGATACAACAGCCCTTTGATATGGAGGGTTCTCTACATGGTATTTCCTTTGAACTCGCATTGTTACAAATCATAAATTGCATTGTTACATTGGAAATTATGAGTCGTAGCTAGAAAGTTTTAGACAGTGTTCCATTTTGTCATAATCCACTTTAATTCATTTTAAACAATGCAATCCAAATAAAAATTGAAATAGAACCTTGTACGTAGATCACCATGATTAGTAGATCACCTGTATAGTGCAGGGTAGTGATAATGTCTTGCAATCCACAACACCTGACGTAACACACTACATTGGAACACCTGTTACAACATCGTTGTGGCAAGTGAGACGGGATGTATATATATATTACATATATACACATAACACATATGTTTACACAATGTGTTTAAAGTGGCCACCCTCCATAACTACGCAAACCTGCAGTTGCTTGTACAGATTGTCATGGACATCATGCCCACGCGTGTCCCCTTTACTTGTCATACATAACAATGTTTCAACATCTTATTTCATTCACCACAACAATGTTCCTAACGGTGTTCCAATGTTATTTGTTAACGTTTGGTGCTGTGGATTGCAAGACAGTATATCATTACCTTGCAATACACAAGTGATCTACTTTAAGCTTGTTGTTTCAATTTTTATTTTGGTTACATTGTTGAAAATAAATGAAATAGTGGATTCTAATTAAATAAACCTTTGACTAAAAGTTTTTAAATATAAAATTCTGACTAAATGAACCCTTCACTACAAGTTTTAAAATATAACTTGGTAACTACAATTCACAGTTTCCAATTTATAGCAATGCGAGATCAATAGAAAAATCACCATTGTAAAGAGTCTTATGTATAGCTGCTATTATATGTAAAACGCAACATTTTCATCATAATAGCCTTGATAATGTTTCCATGAAACTCGATTTAAAACTCACACTGATACCAAGAGTTAAATTTCTGTTTCTGTAATACTTTTATTGAAATCATGGTCTCATATTGCAATTTTTGACTCCCGAAAAAAGCTATACTCCATTTCACATTAGCTGGCACAGAATTTGCTTGAGGCAGCCAAGGGGCAAGTTAGGTGATCACACCATCTCCAGCGCTTAACACCCTTGTATCCATACTGGCGGCAGTGGCAGCAACTGAAAAGTGTGAGATGAAAGGTACGCTCGTCAACCATTGGCTGATTCATCTCGCTGCCTCCAATTCCAATTCCAATTCTGTGCCAGCTAATTTGG
>JAQIWH010003038.1:0-21620 GCA_034695005.1 Cryptops parisi | reverse complement strand
CTAGTACAAGTACAGCATGTTTCCACTTGTGTGCATGTATCATTCGGGTTGACTACAAATTCACCACTCTTCCTTCACATTCACATCCGTGCAAAACGTGTCTGAAGTTCCAACTAACAAACAAAAGATGGACCATTCGAAAACGAAGAAGTGCATCGGGAAAACTCCTCGTGAACGTGAATACCACGCCAGGATGCAGAAACATTTGTTCCAATACGCCTTTTACGACGCCATCGCTTCCAGCCGAAGTCAATGGACTTCGTTGGAGGACATTGTAACGTACATGAAAAAAAAGTCTTGGTACCGTGTGAGACAACAAGAACAACTGATCGTTTTGTTAGAAAAGGCCCTTCATCAAGCCGTCGTCACCCAAGTAGTAAGTCAAAACCACGACGGACATTACGCCCTGCTTCGTCCCTTGAGGAAACTTTACTTCTCGTTGATCTACAAGTTGATCAACCTGTTGTTGTTACGATGTCGTGGAAGAGGGCTGACTCCTTTGGAAATGGAATCGAAGCTTCTGACTCACAAGACTTACGGGATGGAGAAACGAGAATTCGGTAAAAAATGGCCACCCAAAGTCGACGAGATGACAGGTTACCAAGCTCTGTGGCATTTTCTGACAGAGGCAATTGACCACAGAAGACACAATGGTTTGGTGCAAACACACATTCGGGCCAACAATCGCGTGTATTTTGTTCATCACCGACATGCTGCCAAAAAGTTTGAATTTACATGCTGCTTGCATGCTGTCGTGGATTTGGACTAGAACCATAGATGCTAATCTAGTCCTTTGTCTAGTCATCCAATCTTGACAGACGTTTTATGACACAGGCGATGAAAGTCGAGGCTTATAATGAAATTATTGTGATAATTCCAAAATATGTTGTCAAATTTTCACATGTGGTTGATCGAAATTTTTTTTTCTTTATATAATATGTTTTTTTACTATACATACAGAATAATACTTCCAAAATATTTTGCCAAATTTTTAAATAATGTGCCAACTGACTGCTGGATATTTTTAACAATAAAATTGCATTTCCACATGATAATATTTTCAATATTTTTTTTTGTTTACTATTCGATAACTAGCAATATGCTCATCAATCTTCTATAAAAATTCGTTTAGATTTATTATAATCTAATACGGTGACTCGAAAGGCTCGACCCGAAAAGCTCGCCGTTTGTTGTCTTCGTTTTGTTTTGGCCAAAAGACGAACGTGACAGTCCCGCTTTAAGTATTTCCATCGGTACCAACTTTTGTTAAAATCGGCTCAATCGTATTCGAGTTATACGAGCACAAACTAACGGACATATGAACGGAATTTTGTTTCAGGTCTATGTAGATTATGAAGAATTTTCTAGATACGGAAAAAAAAAACAACATCTACATCGATAAATTATTTAAAATAAGCCCGTTTCGTGATTTTTAAAAAAAATATTTTTTGGATTCTGTGCATATTAATTAGTCTAAATACAAAATTTGGGATTGATAGGACCAACCGTTTGTTTATAATTAATTCTTAAAGTTTCTGCTTAGCTCCGCCCCCTAAAAACGTCGCTTGTAGGGTTATTGAGTCCGTGACGTCACGTGTTTGTAATCAAAACCTTGTACTATATGAGCGCATGGTATCTGCATGGGCTTTTGCAAAAATTACGTTCTATTACTGATGTTTTTTTTTTGAAATAGTGATGGGCCGACATCTCTCAATACTCGATACTTGAGGTATCGAGTACTGTGAGAAAGTACTCGATACTAGTATCGATACTTGCTGAAAGGTATCGGATATAAATGAGTACTATACGTTTATCATTTTAACTTTTTATAACTGGATTTTCAGATGAAATAAGTCATAAAAGCCTAAAGCGAAGTATAAGTAATAACTTGAGCAAGAAATTAAAACTTTTACCTAAGCATTTGAAAAAAATTTTTACTGTATAAAACGCGTCTATTACTGACCAAGATCAACACTGTTTAATAAAAAAGATTAAATTCAGAATAGTGTGATTTGTTCAGTTTAGATTAAAACATGACGACGTACAGTGTAATTATAAAGCAACATACTGTATATACTATTAGTTTTGTTCACAGCAGACCTCACTCCGAAAATAAATGTAAACAAAATTTAACTAAAAAAATTTAATGCGATTACAACTAAGTTTGCGGAATACCTTAACCAACACATGGCAATCATAAGATGAAAACAAATCTTACACACGAATTTTTAATATTATTATTTAGTTAAGATTGTTTTTTATTTTTTCTTTTATTTTTAACAGTTTTAAAAAACATTTGTTATTTTGAACAAATTTATTCGTAGGAATACAATTTTTATTTAACACTTTTGTATATTTGTGTCACCAATATCTCTTATTGTTTTGTCTCCAGTGGACGTGAAATTAAACAATAGACAAACATTTTATATATAAATGTAACTATGAACAAATTAGCATATAAAGTATATGTTATTAATTTTTAAATCATATAGACTATTTTATAGACTATTTTTTTGTTTTGTTTTTTAGGAAAAAATAGATCAGACGTGATGTAGTCACCCCTCCCCCCCCCCCAAAAAAAAACAACCAAATCCTGCTCTTGCTACCAATTCCTCAAGCTTGTCACTTGCGTGATAACACGGTAAGACATATTTTATTCAATTGTTTCTTCTTTCAAAACTTGATCGTGCGTTGTAAGGGGACGTTTATATATATATAAAAAAAAGAACATAAGGTTGAAAAGGAGTGTTAATTTGATATGGTCGATAGAAATTTCGTAGAGGTGAACAACAAGTTTGGAGGATGAAGTTGCATGGATAAGAGGGTGAAATGTGTCCTAACACATCGTCCTACGAAAAAACTGTTGGAAAATGGTTGAAGGTCGCTGTCGAAGAGCGTTGTCGTTTTACCATTTAATGGGTCGCGATGGGTTGATGGTCTGGGAGAACAAAGCAATTTTACTCCCTGTTTTACGACGACGTTGCTTTCACCTGATCGATTCTTCCTCCCGCCAGCTGATCGAAATAAAGGCAGATGGTGACGTCACACAGCTCAAGAACGATTGAAAAGCGGGGGAGGGGGTGAATAAGATGAAGGAGATGGTTTAAGTAGGGGAATTTGGGAGGATTGTGCTGTTTGCTGTCATGATCTGAGAAATGAGAGCTGTTGAAACTTAAAGAGCTTTAGAAATTTAGATAGAATTGGTATGTTCTCAAGGATTAGTGGCTAAGAAATTGTTTCAAATCTACTTTTATTTTTTTACTTTCATTTTTCTACATGAAAGTTTCCGTCGAATTTGATTAGGTAGTAATAAATTTTGACGTTTTAAGTGCTGCAAGAAAATCTGCGTGAAAATAATGCAGCAAAAAAAATTTTTTTTACGCTTTTGATAAATTTCTGTTCTAATTTCACAGAACAGTAATTGATGCAAAAATTGTAAATTAAAAAAAAAAAAAGGATAAACTAAATGGCCCGAGTGGGGGTCGAACCCACGACCTTAGCGTTATTAGCACCACGCTCTAACCGACTGAGCTACCAGGCCAAACTGAAAAATGGCCTCGTTAATGTCTTTCTTGAAGCAGTGTGTAGTTGTTGATGTAGGTTTCATTGTTTTGTTACTTGTACGGCAGCCTGGTATAATTTTTAATTGCATTAAGTACGATCTATGTATTGATTCGATTGTATACGGTACTTGTTTTGTTTTCGTATGAAAACGTTTGGCTTTTGTTATTGTATGACGTATTTTTTTAGAGCATGCGCGGTGAAAGCCCGCGTTGACTAAACGTAGCGTCATTTTGTTAAGTTGAATCATGCAAGTGGTTGTTGAGTCGAGCGCGATATTTATCACATGAGTCACTACGCGATACGAATTTTAAAATTATTTTGTTTGTTTTCTTTGAGTTAACTATTCAAGATTTAGTTTATTGTTTTAATTAAAAAAATATTGTATTATTTTAAAATCAAGTGCTCACAAGGAGAAAAGGTGGTAACAAAAAGTTAAATAAATTAAATAAACACAGGATGTGTTTTCGGGATGTCCTCGTCATTAAGAAACTTGTTTTTGTGTAATTTGTTAAGTTCAAACCGTTCTAACGATGATTTTTAACTCAGGCTAGCAGTTTGACGTACTGAAGTTTAGACAAAAAAAATATAGAAGTTACTTGAAACAAAAGATTGGTGTTGTTCAGTGGTTCTAAAGGATTTCATTAATAAAAATAGACTGTTTAATCTTGAAATCTTTTAAAATTATATTAGTTAGTGTATTATTTCATTAATTTTCTGTTAGTTTTATTAAATTTCAATTTTATTTATTTAAACTAATAATAGTATCAAAACTGTGAAAATAAATGAAGGACCTGGTGTAAAAAGGGTGCTACTAAATAACACTTTTGTCAGAAGTGACTTAGAAACATCTTCCGAATGTGTTACAATTTGTGGTACAATTTTACGTTCATAACCCATAATTTTAAGCAAAACAACAAAATGTGCAAAAATATTAGTACAAAATGTGTGAAGTAGTCCATAGACAGCAATGCATGTTCAAATCTTCAAAATCGTTTTTCTCGAAAATGTAAAAAAAAAAATTACTTTTACTAAATTCTAAATGGACATTATGATGATGAATAATAGAACGTATCTTTCAGGCTTACAGCGTGTCTCAAAATGTGTACACTTTGAATGATTATAAATACCGGTAGACCTACCATATTCATTAAGGTAATTCTAAGTTTTATAATTCAAATTAAAGAAAAATGCAGAATCATTTTGAGTTCTCGAAAGTAAATTGACCGCCAGTGACTGATTCAGTCACTTCCGCCAGTGGAATTGCAAACATCACTGATTTGGTATTTGGACGCATTCTCTTTCAATAGCTTTCAATGCCTAAACTGTCTTTGCAGTTTTCTCGCACTTCCAGTAGCACTTTAGAATAAATTTACTTTTCTCCAAGCTTACTCTGGTTTCAGTCATTGTTTCAAATGTGTTTATACCCAAATAGAAAGAAAATTTAGTGTGTTACTGGCGGTCAAAGTTGATACGTTGATAAACTGAGTCAAAAATAGTGCATTTAATTGTATATAGTAAAATCCCGTATCCGCGGGGGATACGTTCCAACCAATCCGCAGATGTTTGAAACTACGGATTGGTATCGAACGCTATTTATCACATGTATTATAATTGTGCTGCGTTTTTCTTATTCAGTAATGTACATACACACTTTCGATAATAAACTAGAACAATTTAATTTTAATTTTATTAAAATTTCGATACGGTACAGTTGCTGTACAACGAGGATACAGATAGTGATATCTTATTTGCCAACGTCTCACACACAAACGCGCACACACACACACAAACGCACACACACACACACACACACACACACACACACACACATACACACATTTGCTTGGAAGCCATTTTTTATAAAGAAAAACACCACCACAGAATTCATCACTATACTCAGAACGACGTGCGATTTGAAACTAATAAATTGCATGAATTTTGCATAATTTTCCGTAATATAATATTAACTGCGGATAACTGAAACCGCGGATGCTGAGTCAACGAATACGGAGAGTTCTGTATATGTTTGACAGAACATATACAGAATGTATATTTTTGTTTTTGTATATGTCTACTGTATATGTTTCATGTATACAGTAGAATTACATGTATATAACAATTAACTATATATACTGTACAGTATTTGTGTTTATTGTTTATTTGTGTATATACATCCCAAAAGAGACAAAACAACAATACGAAATCAAGGCAAATCAATACATAAGCAGTTAAAAATTATTGCTAAGTAAGACATGTTTGTAGAGATGGCGTTTAAAATGATGACAAAGTTTTAAACAATTGAGAGAGTGACATGTAAACGTTATTTTTATATTGTGATTAATTGTGATTATGTAACTGTAATTGATTATGTAATATGATGTAATAGTGATTGTGATTAATGTGAAAATAAGTAATTGAAAGATAGCTTACAAGTCATCGAAGTTAGCTATATTGAACACCTAGTTCATTAAAAGTTTGAAAAGCTAATTTGGCAATGGTGAAACATTCTGAATGTTGCCTTTTATACAAAAGACTAGGCTGATTAACTTTTCAATTGGTACCGTGCTGTTTTGGCATAAAGTATCTGGTTGCGCTATCAATTGATTTGGAGAGCTGCCAGTTGCTGTCAACGTTTTCAAGCAAAAGCGCTGAACGTGTTAAATGTGGTCTTTGTTCATGCCTTCAAAGTTTCCTAATTGAAGTCACTGGATGAGAGGAAATGCCAACGGCAACAACAACAGCAAGAAGCAACGAGTAACACTATCTCTTCTATTCGGTCCGCTTTATAATCCGATTTAAGACCCACTACTTCCTCTCGTTCGAATCATTCAATCGTTTTTCTTGCAAACGCAGCGTGTTAAACAAGACTTTTCTAAAGGGTGGATTAACTGTGTAAAGAGCCAGGTTGAAAATGGAAAGCCTATTTACACCGGTGACCCCATCCGACATACTCTTTCTCTTTTAACATTAGAGACCGAAAGGTACATAAAAAAGATAAAAGTAAATCGAACTCCATTGAAAGCATGTAGTTCAAAGCTAAGCAACTTTCCGTATGACTTTTGTTGAGGGAGAGATATCAACGTGTTAACTTTGTTCTTAATTTTTATGGATAAAATACGAAAAAAATAAGTTTTTTCATTTTATTTGTTTGTAATTGATGAGTCGGTTGGAATAACGGCGTCACTCAAAAAAAATTAGTTTTGAGAAAAAGAGCACAGACTTCTGGCACTTTCAAATTTTTAAGATTAAAATAAATCCCTGCCAACTGTATATTCATAGAAAGAAAATGAACAGGTTTTGCAAAAAATCTGTTAACTTTAGTTGGCAGGTCTCAAGTTACAGGCGCAGGTCTCAAATTACAGGCTAATTTAAAAATTCAATTTATTCCAAACTAGCGGTACTCACGGCTTCGCTCGTGGTCGTTTTACAATTAAACAATTAAAACAAGACGCACCCGAACCATCGCGCGCGGGCCAATACCACTATCGTGGTACGTCATGCGCAGGCGCAACACCCGCTCCACACTGCTGCTCACAGCATGAAACTTATAAGAACATAAACATCGTGATTATCCGAGATTAGTCGTTGCGAACTTTCAATCTGGATAAAACTTACTTACTGTGTTATCTGGGACCTCCAATATGCTGACGAAAAAAATGAAGTTAATCGGATCAGTAGTTTTTGCGTGGTGGAGTCACAAACATACATACGGACTTTTGCATTTATATATCAGTAGAGATATCGTGCTAATTTATAAATGCATTTACGCCGTTTTTCGGAAGTGAAACAAGCGAGTGAAACAAGCAGGAAGTGAAACGACAAAAAGAAAGAAATCACACAAAAATTTACAATAGTCGCGTTCCATATTTTTGTTTCAAAAAGTCCAAACGTACAAATTATAGGCATTCTAATGTCTTTATGGTATAGACTGGATAAAATTTATGCACTTTAAGACGTACTGTATATGGATTTACACTGTTTTCCCACCAAATTGTTTTTTACTAGATAGCATTACTTTTTCCATATACCGGGGGGGGGGGGGCAAAAAACTGTCACCAATTTGTAAATAACGATTGATGCATGAACCATTTATGCTAAACAAAATCTAAAACTACAACATGAAAGCTTAATTCAATATATTTTTAATAATATATAATTGCATAGTTTGATTATAATAAACCGCGCGAAAAAAAGTACTCTAAAAAAAGTTGTAAAATTAAGTGCTGGTGTCGTCTTTTTGTCGTCAGTTTTCACGATGCGTGGTTGCAACAGTACGTTTTTTTCGGATTCGGTCTGTAAATCTGCATCAGTGAAGCCAGATGATATTTGTATCACAAACTTGATCCTTCAACTTTCCTTTTAGAACTATTTTTTTTTATATTTTTGCACTGAACAGTTATACAGTTATGACTCTCTTTAAACTTAAATCATTTTAAAACTTTTTGAGGGTGCTTGTTTTTCGCACTGCCATAACGGGCAAACTATAGAAGCCATAGTATAGAGTTATATATCAATGGAAATATATTGAATTGAACTTTCATGTAATAGTTTTAGGTTTGGTCTAGCTTAAGCGGTTCATGAGAAATAGCTTTTTGAACATTGGTGACAGTTTTTCCGGTTTACCCTGTATAATTTTATCCCTAAAAACTACATGAGGTAGTTTCTACTGATATTTTCAAATTTTTCGTTTCAATCTTTCTTGATGAACAATAATGAACAATACCTCGTAATTCTTGGATTTTCAAAATCGAAATCTACCAACAGCAGCAGGTGGTGACTTGAAAAGTTGGTCGTGATTAAAAATTTAGTCGTACAAATTCGGTCCAGGTTCAGCTGAAATTGGTAATTTGGGAACTTGATGTCAATTCGGATGGTAGAAACGTTCACGTGACGTCAAGAATGATGGTGCAGTGGAATTTTATTTCTTTCTGGTTTGGTTGTCGAATGAAAAATTGATGTAGTAGGAGGACGGACAAGTCTTTGTGTTCTCTTTTGTTTGTCATTTCGACATTGCATGCCCTTGTTACCGACCCATCCATCTTCACGATTAAAAAGAACCGAATGTTCCAAGAATGTTGGTGACTTGTTTTATGCGCATTTTATACACAATGAAAGGGAAGGAAAAAGTAGTTTGGACTCTTGATTCGTCCAACTGGTTTATAGACAAAATGTGGAAACATGCTTTTAAAAGATTAAACTTGGGGTTAGCCATGTGGGAGAATATAAAACATTCATAAAAAGCATTAGGAAAAATCATTTACTGTACACCGTATATATATAGAGTAAAACTGCTGCTGCACTTTTTCATTCAGAAAATCTTATTATCTTCCTTGTAAATATATTTCATTTGAGTGTTATGTGCCCAGAGAAATCTTTTTTAAAAAAACTTGTTTCTTTTCGATAAAATTCGCTATTTTGCGTTTCGGTGCAGTAGTGCAAAACTGACTGGTCATACTTGCAACTGTTGCTTTTCTTCGACGTGGTATAAGGTGGAGAAAATACAGTTTTTAATTTCTTTACACAGTTAAAATACACAGTTTACGATATTGTAATATTTTTGAATAATCGTTTACAAATTGCTGATATTACATGTTAAAAAGAAATTTTTTGAAACGATCTGCCCCTAAAGTTTTAATTAATAAGAAATAAATTATTAAAAAATTCAAATACTTGATTGATTTTCACGTGTAAGTGGGATATAATAAGTTTTGTTACATTTTGTCACCAAACAGTAAACGTGTGGAACAGTAGAAGGATTTATTATGCTTTTATCCACGAACTGTTGATTTCTATTTCTATTTTCTAAACACAAAAAAATAGAATGTCATAGTTGTCATAGTTCGAGAGATGGGGCAGGATGAACTCTTTAAAACAAACAGGAATGAGTGGTGTTGCGATATCTCGGGTAATTAATCGTTTAAGACAGTAGTAAACAATTATTGGCGAGATCCAGATAAATATGACACAAATAAGTGAACTGGAAGATCAAAGTCGTTTACTTGTCGACAGGAATCACATGCCATTACTCTTGCACGGCATAACCAAATGTCATGGTCATCATCAGTAACACAGAAAGATCTGGAAATAAACTGTTCAAGCAGAACTGTTCGGAATGTCATATCCACGAGTGGAACCCTAAGATATTCAGAAATGAAAGCCTAGGCCGCCATTGACTCGAGCACACACAGAAGTTCGTTTGAAGTTGCTCGGGACACGTTACATTCGGAAAACATTGGGACCACCTTTTTTTGTTAAACTTTTATTTTCGGATGATAAAAGTTCAATTTAGATGTTTCTTGTGGATTCAGATAACAAGTACATTAAAAATCTTTTTTAAGCATATTCTTTATATACTGGCATATAGCGTCCGCCATATTTGTTTTTAATTACTGCCATATAGCCAGTGTCACTTGTAAGAATATAACGGAAGTTAGAACACCTTACTCATTAAAATCCATGGAAGTATTTAGTCTGTAGAAGGTTCTGAAAAATAATGCATATATAGCATGTAGCGTCCGCCATATTGATTTTTTATTGATGCCATTAGCCAGTGTTACTCGGTAGGTTAAGACAAATTCATAAACACCTCAATCAGAAACATCCATCGAGTATTTTTGTTTTTTATATGCAGAAACTCACGACTCACTCACTCACGTAAAATGATAAAAAAAAACCTGGCATATAGCGTCCCCCATATTGTCGTTTCACTGATGCCATTGCCCAGTGTCACTCGGGTCTCTAAGACGAATCCATCACGTAGTTTTGTTTTTATATGTAAAAACTCACTCACTCACTTACAAGTGAAGCTAATATAAAGAGTATAAAAAGGCCCACTTAAAGAAAACTTGGGGGTGGTTCAGTCATGGCTGCGCTGGAATTTGCAAATGATGAAACCACTCCAATTGTCTTTATGACACCAAAATGAATGCCATCAAGTACGAAGACATGTTGGGAGAATCATTATTACCAAACGTACCTTTCATTACATCTGAAGAATGGATTTTTCAAAAAGACAGTGATTTCTATCCACAATGCACATTCAACAAAAGCTTGGTTTGAAGTTAATGGAGTAACGGTTCTTGAATAGCCATGTAGAACTCCAGATCTTAACCCCAAAGAAAACTTTTGAAGTATTTTTGTGCAACAATTTCCGTCGGCTTACTTCAAAACAAGAACTGATTGATGCTCAAATCGCATGACAACAACTTGATGAACATTGCTAAAAAAATTTCATCAATGTTCAAACCCTGAATTTAAAATGCAAGAACAATCCCATGCTATTGACAAATGCTAAAACCATACTTAATATGGCACCGTTGATTATTTAACGGATTTAAGCTAGAAGATTAATAAAAATTATCCAAAAAAATAGAGATTTCATTAGCTATTGAGTGTTTGTTTCATTAAAACACCAAACAATCTTAAACCTTTTCTCGTGCAACTACTGTATAATCAATAACTAAGTTTCTTGTTTACGAAGCACTTGTTTGAGGGGAAGTATTGTTAAAAGTGTTCAAGTTTTATTTTATTTCGAACATATGACATAATTTATGTCTGAATGAGTAATAAATTAATGTATTTTTTGTCTGACAAACTTTTTCCATCACCGTATGTCGCACGAGGAACAAATGTCATCATGGTAGAATTATACGCTGTAATATTGATATTATATGAGAATTTTGACATGTGTTTTTTTTTTATATATTTCACGTTTTAGGTTTCACAAAACGTAACACGCATAAATCGAAAATTGCATACTGTAATTCGTATGCAGAATTGATTGTGCTCTGAAAGTTAAATCAGCCCAAAATTATAGCTTGTATAAATGCAAAAAAATAACGTTTTTTGTTCTAAATTCTGGGAACGAAAACTCATGGGAACTCGTGAGATAATTGAAGAAAATGATTTTTGAGGGAGAGGGGGAGGGGATTTGAAAAAAAACAAAACGAATTTCTCCACTCAGTGATCACGTGATAGTTGGACATTCTCCGAGTTTTATTTTTTTTGCCATTCCTTAGTAGTCAAAATTAAAAAAAAAATGGAATAATGAAATGGTGCTTTTTTATTATTAAAATTAAACCTCAAATTTCGGCCCGGGGGAAATGCTTTAACAGAATAATTTTCAGCGTTGGTTCGTTTTACCTTCACGAACGGTTCTACAAAGGTGTGGGAGGTTTGGGAAAGAAAGTTGAGAGTTAAAAGATGGTATGAGAATTTGGTGAAAGAGGAGGAGGAAAATGGATGAAGGGTAAGAATGAAGGTTTAATGGACGTGTGATACCGTTTTATAGTGTCGGAGGAGATTTCAGGAGCGTGCCAAAAGCCACGCCTCCTTCGCCGCCAAAACTATAAAATTCGCATCCGAATTACACGAAAATTTGTGACGCCCCATTTCGATGACCTCGGGATGTCAGCAAAGGTCATTTGTGACCATTTGTCTTATTAAACCCAGTGGATTAAAGAAGTTAAAAGCGGTGACCCATCGAAATGTCCCAAGTCCGTTCTTCTTCATCTTTGCCAAAGCACATTCTTGAATGGTACTTTCTAAGGTACTAACGGTTCCAAACTACATTTCTAACTACAGTATAACTCGGCTACTAGTAGAAGACTACTTGAGTTTCAACTTCATTGCGTTTAATGGCTAATGTCTATCGTCTTAAGGAGACCAGTTAAAAGAAAAAGAGCTTAGAAGGAAATTGCCGGAAACGAGGCTGGAATACGTTGTTGGTGAAATTAAGCTTACTTGCATCTTCACAACGCATTTTGGGTTTAGTATAAACTTCTATGGTGTATGTGATTACCATCTTGAAATGGGTTTTTAGCTGCTGCTTTTTTTTTAATGGTTGAAAATTTCGAAGAAGTAGCTTTAAATGCACTCGATTAGCATAGTTCTTAGCCTATAAAGTAGTTGAGTTTGGTATAGAAGTTTATCCTGTGGACTCTTAGGACATATTAAGATTGTACATCTATACACAGTATAGTTAGGCGTATAAAGTAAATATTTTTATTCACTGTAAGAATGCATTTTTATGAAGATTTGGGTCAAGAGTTTCAGCAACAAAAACATGTTATTCCGATTTAATGTTATTTTTTTATACTCTTTATATTAGCTTCATTTATGAGTGAGCTAACTGGAATTGACCGTATACTGCCATCTACAGTCGTTTATGATTATTGTATAATCCAATGTACCATAAAACGAGAACCGCACAAGTTCTTGACATAAATTCAAATACCGCATAGGTCCAATATGAAAAAAATCGCATATATAAATAAATAAATAAATCGAAAATTGAATAAATAAAAAGCGGAATTACTAGAACTTGCATAAATCAAATATCGAATTACTCACGATCGCGTAAATTTAAATTTGCGATCTGCATTTTGAATCACTTCGTGTTGTGCCGTTAGCAAAGACGACCAAAACGCGTTGTGGCATTTTCACTTTGTCACAACGCTTTATGGTCGTTTTGCAAATATGTGAGAAACTAATGAGTCGCAATGGGTAGAAAAACGTTACATTTGTTTTCGTTGACTAAGCAAATATACTCACAAATGTTGACGGTTTTTGGTCGTTTGACGGGGTAGTTTGTTGTTGTTTAGTAGATTTTCGATAGTTTCCAATTCTTGGATATATTTTCAATGTTTAAAGTAAATTGGAAATCCGTGTTGTTGTTGATGGTTCGTAAGTCGTTTTTGTTGGTTTTCTTGTGCCTACTATTTAAAATTGAATATTGATTATTTATGACTTTAGGCTGTACGTTTTCAACAGGCTAACGTAAAGATATACTAGATAATACTGCATCTCGAAAGAGTCAATGGTAAGTTGTTATGGGAATGTTCTCACGAGGTTTTTGTTTTTAAAAAAAAACCGTTCCAATTTGTACAATGCCCAGAAGTTGTTGAAAACTATCAAGGTTTCGTTGCAAGTAGTGCTAGGGGAAAAATTTATTGATTTGTTGAGGGCCTAAATGTAGGAGTAAGTTTGAGTGAATTCGTATGTCATTTTTCTCAAAATGCAAAACTACTTCATTTTTATTGCTCCGAGAAAGGATTTGAGCGTAGTTAATAATCTGATGGAATTTATCATTTTTTTTAAGTGTGTTGTTTACAACCCTCCCCCATAATGGATAATAAAGATAACAGACGAAGAAAAAAGCACCAAAAAATTAACTAGATTTCAAAAGAAGTAATTTGCGCATTTCTGATGAATGACAGTGAACTTCGGAAATTGTTTTGAACTGTCATTTCATTGAATTAATTTGTTTGTCGAGTTAAAAGTGAGATTCAATTTCGAATGAGCATTACCAGTTTTGTTTTTTTTCAATTTTTTTTAAATGATATGTCAAAAACATTTCAATCGGTTTTAATTGTAGAGTTAAAGTAAATTAGAAGCGCCACTGCTTCTAATTAAGAAGTCATTTAGGGGACGAAGAAACATTTTATTTTATTGCTTTCAAAAGACAGTACTTAAAACGTCGTTAGCCATGTGTCGAGATTAAACTGAAAATTTCGTGCCAATTATCTGCTGTTGAAACCTAGCTCGTATTTTACGTTCAAGAGATTTGTCTTAAAAAATGTTTAAACGAACATTGTTGGAGCAACTGTCTTGTCGCAAATTAGAGAAATTGCATATAATGAACTCTCATAAAACGAGGATTTTCTGAACATACTATAACTTGGTCATTCTATTATTGCTACGTGAAAGATTTACTACGGAACCCGGTTAAGTGATTTTCTTTAAAACGTTTTTCATGCCTAATAAGGAAACTTCTTCTGACTTTTTTTTTTGGTAATGGTTACCAAAAACCATTGAAAAACTTGCAATAACTGCAAAACTGTGACACCTTTAAATTCCGCATAAAATGTTTACCATTCCCGTGTTTAGAAGTGTTTTGATACACGTAACTTTGAAGTTAAGGGGGGTATCACACGTTACGAATTGATATCCGAATTCATCACTCGACCAATCTGAAGGCAGTGTAGCCACGTGACCACAAATATTCACGTGACCATAATGCCTTCTGATTGGCCGCGTGATGAGTTAGGATACAAAGTTGTTATTTTTTCGCAACTAAATTCGTCGTAATTATACGTAAATGCGTTTTCCGCTTAAGAAAAATGTTCTTATTTTACTCTTAAAAACCTAATGGCACGATCAGTCGTGTGTCTCCGACATTGTCAGTTCAGTCATTTTTTCTGACGTTAGTATTTCTGTACCAGTTTATGGGAATTTCGATTTAAGCGAGAATTTTTTTTTTTTGCAGAAAGTACTCCTCGCATAAATCAACCACCTGTAATTTGGTACACGTCATACTTTATTTTTATGTATTATTAAAACTTACGAATTGTAATTACAATATTGTAAGCGAAATCCTTTTTCGTTCATTTCGCCATTATTCCTGTGATCACAATCTCAAATTCATGACGATCATGGGAACATACGATATTACGTCGAATTCGTTCCTTAAACATTTCTCTACTACTGTATATGTATACAATATGTATGATTTGGCATCAAGTCAATAGGGACGATTGCCAGTTCCTCTTTTGTTGCACCTTAGTATAATATTAGTGTAACATTTTGTATAGCGCTTTGTCTTTTCACTTTTTGCAAATGGACATTTTATTTCAGTTAGTACATGTATATTGAAACCTACGAATATATAGACTGTGTGTATATATATATATATATACTGTTTGTTTCCGGTGATGATCGATGTTTAGTGGGATAGACCACACGTGTTATCAAAACACGCGTGAAACGTTTGGTAGGTGTAAACATGGGAGTCATTTACAACCGTCAAAAAAACCATTTCGTCCATAACAAATAAATACGAGAAACTCTAAATTTACACACCCCGGTTTAGATTCTCAGAAACTATAGGCCTACAATGTGACTTTCCACTCTTAAAATTTGTAAGCGAACGATCTTTTTTTGTGATGACAGTTGTATGGATTAATATATTTGTATCATAAATTTATAATGCACTGAGTGTTCAAATATTAACCGGATTTTGTATAATATAAAATCAGCTTACTTGAGAGAAAGGAAAGTCCGGGTTATATTTGAACGTTAATGACATACAAATTTAAATAACTTATTTTTGTATAAAAATTTGATATTATTTTTATATATCGATATAATAATTTTATAACGATATAAAATAGTCAGTATAAAACTTTAAGTACTAGTTAAAAATTCGGGTTTGTTATATTGACATTTAAAATGTGAAACTAGTTAATTTGTGTAATACTTAATTAAAAGTGTGAAGTTCTTTACAGTTTAAAATAATATATTGATATAAATTACTTGGCATTTCACGAAATGATGGATTTCGCACTTTAACTTGAGATATTTATGAAATACCGGATTTCATATCTCACACGTATAAAGGGTGATCCAAACGGTGAAAAACATTATTGCAATATAGTTTTCATAAGTTAGTTTTAAAAATAATTAATGTTTTACGTAGGCTGATCTCAAACAAGGAAACTATAAAAAAGTGTACAGTAATCTAAACACGATATCTTTTTTGAAACAAAAAATTCCTGTTCATTAACAACGAAGGTATAACATCTAATTCGGGAATAAAATAGGTCACACCGTGCATATTATGGTTTATGATATGATAACCATCACGTGATGTTATGTCTCGTAACTATAACCGCGTTAACCAGAGATACGAAAGAGCGATAAAAGCAGTTCTATACATAACTAACACGCGCGCAACTTTTAGAAGAGTAAATTAACCACGTGACTTACTGCGAGTTATCTTCTTAAAAATCCATTTTCTAACGAGGCATGACAAGTAACTGAATAAATTAAATAAATAAATAAATGACAAAATTTTTTTTGGTGGTGGTGGTGGTTGTTGTCAGGATGGCACTCGGTTGACAGCTTATTCCAGTGCTCGAGATGGGAATGAGAAAGACCCTAGTTGATTTCACCCTTTGAACACCGACATCACGAACCTAGTGCCAACTGGTGACGAAAAATCAAAGGGGTTTTTTGGTTTTTTTTTGTTGTTTCATTTTTTGTGAAGAAATGGCTAAGAAACTTATATTGCAGCATGTATGATACTTACAATAAATATACTCGTACTGTATAAGACATAGTATAGGACTTCGAACTCGGAGTCTGTGCAGAACCGATCACAGAGTAGGAAGTTTAGTACTTGACATAAGATCGATATCTTGTTTTCTTGGATAACATCCATTTGGCATAAAATATAAACAGCTGTATATCGGAAAAAAATCGCTAATCGAACAACGTAAGACGTGGTCGTAAATCGCTATCGTGGGATCAGTGAGATGGATTAGTAAAAGATAAAGCTCGTGGAAATTGAACATGCTGACAGTTTTGAACATTAAATGAGATGGTATTAAGAAAGGTGACAAAAAAAATGGTGACACATTTTCACGACAAATCGAAATTTATGATCGTTTTCAGCAGTGAGCTGTTATGAGAGATTAGAATGATGTAAGTGGGTACCGCTAAGGACAATTTAGTTTGAAACCAATTGAGTTTGAAACCAATATAGAGAAGAGAAAGACGACTGAGCACGTTCTTACTTAATGGTACATTTTGTTTGTATAGCTGAAGGTTAACATGTTTGTTTTTTTAGATTGTAATCAGTTGGAAAATAAGAAAATAAAAACAATATTATAAAACTCCATGACATAGGAAAACGGATAAATTCTAAAAACGTACACCACTGATAGGTTTATGAAAGCAATACCGGGTGTCAATCATGAAACTTCAACATTGTCATTCAGTTAAACAAGAAATGTTGGAGTTTTATGTTAGACACATGGTATAATGATTTTCGAACATCCGAATACTAATAAGAATTATGCAATGAATAAATTCTATCTTTGTTAATTTCTATAAACTTTTCAAAACAAAGTTTTTCAGTTTATAGTACCGGTAGTAATAGTTTGAGTTTGAAATTGTGTATTAATACTGTACCTTTTATAGTATAGACAAAAAATATACATAATGCAAGTACACGTAGAATAATTTAGAAATTTAAGGAGCAATAAAATGGAGATTAAGCATAAGCATCAAACAATGAAGCCAATTATTCGATTTCCAAATTGAGACGGTGATGTAATATTTTGAAGATAAAATTGGTCTCTCTACCGATTCCAAATCGTGTTAATTTAACTTTCTTGACGTCAAAGATAACGTTCACGACGTCGGTTTAGTAACAGCTTTCTGACCAATAACACGATTTTTGAGACTAATGCACGTTTTTCCGAAACGTTAGGTTCTTAATAAACGACGAAAATTGCTTTTGTCAACTGAGATGTTAAGGCATTAAAAGACAGCAGTAATTAAAAGGATGCTAATGGTTCCTATTTTGCGAAACGGGAGCTGTTGACTAGGAAACAACATCTGCTACAGATGTAATATGCCCATCAATTAGAAATGACTATAATCAGCAAACAAAATTAATTAGTTTTTTTAAACCAGTTTTAGTGATGGAAGCTACTATAGTCTTGTTTCAAATTGGTAAAAGTTTTATAGACTTTCAACTTGGTTTATTTTTCATACAAGCAACTTGTATTATTAATTATATTGTTTAAACCGTACCGTTACTCTTTACATTAGCTTCACTTGTGAGTTTGTGAGTGAGCGAGTTAGGAGTTAGTTTGTTTAATGTTTAACAATTTTTTCGATTTAAGGAAAAAATCGGTCATGAATTGTTTTTTTTTTTTTTGAATGAATTTGAATGAATTTTGAATGAATTTTTTCGATTTAAGGAAATGTGTCATGGATCGATATTTCGGCAAATTAAATAGTCATCTGACGATTTTATTGCAGGCAATTTAGACGCTTTTGATCCTAAAGGTGTTAGCATTACCCCTCAATGTGATTATATAAATTAGCATAGAGTTAATTGCCCGGAATGACGTTGCATGTAACAATTCATAGTTTTGAGTAAATGACAAAATAAGTATTCAGCTACACATTAATTGTCACATATTATTAGGTGACCAACTTTGAAGTGATATATGTATGTTTAGGTAGGTATGAGTTCGTCTATTGGCGGCACTAGCAAGGCCCATATATGAGGCAGCTTTTTCCACAATAATCTCGATATTGAATTTTTGTAACATACAACGTTATTCCGGGCAAGCCTTCAATTTTTGTCTTTAGGTATGTAATTTTTTCTCTAAAGGATAAAATATTTTTACATCTCTTTGCAACATATGTTTGTGAGTTAATTTCAGCAATACGTTTTTCAGTGTGAGTAGCGAATAACAAACAAATTATTGTCATTGTCGAACCATACGCCCAGTATCTTGATGGAGAGTGACTCGGATGGAAAAGGGTTTGACAATGGATTTTGAAATGGATTTTCAACTGGTTTAACTGCAGATTGTGCATGTCACATCAATTTTTTATTCGAACCAGATCGTTCTCAATTTGAAACTTTGCAATATGTTGTTCATATTTCGGATATAGATGATAATATTGTCATTCGCGTAGTTCCAAAGCTGAGATTAAGTTGATGGATGGAATTAAGCGGGTTTCACAACCAGCGCGTTTGGTGAGGCGACAAGAGAGTGGGCAGCTTTCGACGCGGCAAGGGACCATGAGGCTACGTCATTAGCGACGTCATGCACGCTTCGAGCTATTTCAGTTTCAACTTCGAAGCGACCGCGAACGGTCCGCTACGGAAAATTGGAACATGTTGGAAAAAACGTAAGCACTACGGAAAAACCATAACAAAGAACCAATCACGTACAAGCTGAGTAGTGGGTGATAAGCTCTCATTGCCATGCTACACTGGAGAAACACCACGTGCATGCTGAAGATATGAAGAATTTTTTTTTTACAGTTTTGTACAAAGATTAATATGGTCCCAAGAAAGAAAAATATAATTCTGAGAGAAAAACATCCAGAGCAATGTTCGAGTTGGATAATGGAAATCTTCGAATGTCAACACAACGTCACATGCACGCGTGTGCAAAAAAAAAAACAAACTTATGAGCCAATCACGTTGCGGAACAAACTTTCTCACGAAAATCGTCGCGGGAAAGTGATTTTGAAACGTTTGCGGCACCAAACTTTTCTTCAATCTCTCGCGGTACGTGTTGCGTGATGGGATTGCCGTTAACTCCTGCGCTTTAAAATCGCGCGCTTCAAAAATGCTTTGAATGTGAAATCCGCTTTAGCAATAATAAAGTATAGGAGAGGCCCATTTTTTGAGCTCTGGACCACCCTGTTCCTTTATATTTAGTTCTTTGTGGTGTTTGATGTTGAAATAGCGGTTAGAAAAATAATTAATAAAGATTTTGATAGTGCGAGGAGACACCCCTAAACGAATGCACATTTGAACAGCAGTTGTTATTTATTTATTTTATTCATTTCTTTATTGCGGACAAGATCCAATATAAAATTCAAATACAAAATCATAACATCATAATAACATCATAACAACATAATATGTTGTTTTAAAATTTCATCAAAACTTTTAAAGGTTTTTTTTTTTATAGGTAATCGTATTGATCCAAATTTTCTCAACCGATAGGTAATTGATTCCATTGGTGATAGATATTATATGGATATCTTTTTTTAAATTTTATTTGTTCTAAATTTTTAAAATTAAACTTGTGGCTATTTTCTTGGCGAGAATAAATATTATCAAATTGGTAAGAATGATGGTGTAAAAGGTGTCTTTCATCGATCAAAAACCTTGGAACTTTTTTCTGTCTAAAATATATTGTTTAAAATTTAAAACCTTCAAGCTATGGCAATGCTGATCTCCCTCTCGGAAGTTTAAACAATAGACGCAGTTTATTGTTGTAGGCAGTTTTAGTCTCCTTAAATGGAAGCCAACCGCATCTGCCCACAACAAGTACCATAATTCAAAAGTGATGAAATCTTAGAATTTAAAAGGACAATTTTCTCCTTTTTTGTTAAAATAGGTCTGAGTTTCTTGAACAGAAAAAGATTTTTATTTACTTTTTTATTATTATATTTTTAATTGCAGGGCTAAAAGTCAATTTCTCATCCAGAGTAAGTCTCAAAATGCTGATAAAGTGTAAATTCGGAGGGGTATCATTAAAGGTAATAATTTTTGTTTTTAGACTGTTTAATTTCATATTGCGATATTCAAACCATTCTTTCACTTTCGTGAGATCCTTATCAATTTGCCAATGTGCAATATGTGATTCAAATCTAGGGAATTCAAGCAGAAAGTAAAACGTTAAATAGGTATCTCGTGACAGTGTATCAAACGCCTTGCTGATGTCTGTTTGCCAAGACATCAGCGTACTAGTGTCAAACTAGTACGCTGATAGTGATGTTGTGCGTACTAGGGTCAAACTCTTGAATAATGAAATAGTACACTGACATTGACATTAACTTTGCCGATTTTCCTTTATTCGCCCCAAAAAGAGTGAAAATGACAAATGACATCGGATAATTTTTTTAATTCAGAGAATATCAGCTTGTTTGAGAAGTTTTGCTAAGAATGTGAAAGATACAATAAGTCGAATGGATAGGACCCTCTGTGTATTTAGGAGTGATTGCAACGTTTTCACACTCACATGAACTCGCTAGTGGTTTGGATCAGTTCAATAAAACACTGAGAACATTTAAAATTTTGGCAAACATCTTGTCGCTGTTTGGATGCTTCTAAAAGAAGGGGGCTTAACGCATTCAAACACGAATTGTTCTTTTTATTCAAGGGGGTTGTTGTACCATTCTAAGTTTTCACCAAATAAGTTTGGGCTTAAAGTCATGGAATTGATTTGATTAATGAATCTCTACATGAAGTTGTTTTTACCTAAAAACTTTTGTTTTGATGTATATATGTATGTACATGTATATACATATATACATCATATATGTACTGTTTTTTTGATGGTTTGATTGATTTATTTGTTTTTGTTTTTTTCGATTGGGTTCTTAACTTTCAATTCGCATGTTGTAACTACCGTATATTGTCCCTTTGGGACGGACATGACATTAAATAAATAAAATAAATAAATACGGATTTACTCAATGATCGCATAAATTGGTCGATATGACCAACATAT
>JAQIWH010003037.1:0-21621 GCA_034695005.1 Cryptops parisi | reverse complement strand
GCCTTAAGTACATTTATTGAGCCGTACTTGTATTTTAAAGAACTTTAAAGTACCTATTCAGAAAGTACTTGTACTTAAGTACGTACGGAAACCCTGCAAAGTATATGGTATAGTTAGATTATTCTTATGGTTATACAGTGGAATCCGGTTATTGTGATCACTCTGGGACAAGTGATTTTTTGATAGATAACAATAGCCGGCTGATAACAATGGAAATAAAACATCGAAGTGTCTCTTGTGACAGGCTTGATAATAACATTAGCCGTGATTATAATAACCGAATTTCACTGTATTATACATGTATGAAATTCACCTTGACTATCTTCAGCAGCAATACGTTTACGCGTATTTCCTTTCTTACCACCGCGTTTCTTAAAAAATATACAAGTTTTATCTTCGGATGACATCCTGATAACAAGACAGACAATTTTCAATTTTAATACACGATCACACCATCACACCATGCGCGAAACAGAATAGAACACAGAATATAGAATAGACTGAAGCTACGTTCACGTTGGATGCTTTTTCGCTAAAAACGCTCATAAACGTCCAAAAATAGTCGATAAGCAATATTAGGTTTTACGTCAATTAAAGGACTTATCGACTATCTTTGGACGTTTATGAGCGTGTTTAGCGAAAAAGCGTCCAACGTTAACGTAGCCTGCGTGAACAAAAACCAGAAAAGTAATAAAATCGGCTGCGTTCACTTTGTACGCTTTTAGCGCAAAAACCGCCCAAAGACAGTCGATAACGTGTATAGGATCTATGTAAATTATAAGAGTTATCGACTGTCTTTGGATGGTTTTTGCACTAAACAAAAAAAGCTTTAAATGTGCTCCAAAGTGAACTCGGCCACTGTGACAACAATCGTTGTGGCGGGTAATTCTTGAACAGTGAATTCAGTGTTTTTGATTAATAGTTGAGAAAAATTGTAATATTAAAGGTTTAATAATGAAAGTGAAGTGAAAGATGATTCATTATATTATTATGATGAAGTCATTATAAAAAGTATTTATAACAAAACTTTAGAAAAAACACTAAAAGTCAGAGAAGTTGGTCTTTTGATGTATAAATTGTAAAATTATATTTTTATTTGTTTGAAAAATTATTTATTTATGTTTATTTTAATATATGTGTTTTAGAATGGAAGAACAAGAAGTAATTGAAAAGTTCTTGCGACAAAGACTGTCGAACTGTAGCGACGACTCTTACGTATGGAAATCGGAAAATTACGATAAAAACTTTCAGTAAGCTATGAAATAGAAACCCGTAATCGTGTTTCGGACACTCCGCTTTACTCTGCATATGATATACATTCAAACCTCCGGTTTGCGTCTTGATTAAGGTTAAATTTATGTTGCGGTTAGTGCATCCACCTCCGGTACGCTAGGTGGCGAGTTCGCATTCCACTCGTGCTGTGCGGGTTCAGTCACAGGACAAAACAAACCTGCCACCAAAATGTCTACAATTCGGAGGATGTTTATTTCAATGACAATCCCAGTGGGAAATTTCAAACGCTTCTTAATTTTGTTCAATCATCAGTTAGTCGTAAAATCGGTGGTGAACCTATATTTTGAAACCGTGTAGCGCTCAGAAAAATTAGATGTTCGTGCTTATTCGGTGTTTCAGTCAATTCCTATTTAATGGAAATTGAGTATTATATAGGGTGTCCATAAATTATCACTACCATTTTCCACCATTCGTTTGGTATTTAAGTTTTAGTGATAATTTATAAACACCCTCTATGTGCATTCTTTTCTAGGATTTTTTTTATCGTTTTTGTTATTTCACAGAAATTTACTTTCGCTATTGAAAAGGACTTGTGATTATGGAGAAAGCAATTCTGTGATAGTTGCGGGAGCACGAGGATCGGGAAAAACCTTAGTAGGCTACGACTTAAAAATAAACACGATCATTTGAAGTGCGATTTACGATTGAACGTGACATTTTCGAATCTTTTTAGTTTTTAGATTCGGTTTTGCGGGACGTTAAAAAGGACAAAACAATCGCCAATAAAATGATTGACATCCATTTGAACGGTGAATTATTTTATTTCTTTTGCAATAACATTCTTTATACTGTAGGTGTTACAATTTTTTGTAACTTTACATGCTATGTACGAAATAATTATTTCTGTAACAGGATTACTACATACCAATGATAAGATCGCCATAAACGAAATCACACGGCAATTGAAATTAGAAAACACATGTGGCGATAAAGTTTTTGTAAGAATGAAAGTTCCTTTTTAATTGCATTTTTTTTCTACTATACAGGGTGTTCCTAGAAGGTCTGGTCAAATTTCAACCACAGATTTCTAAACAAAGCAAAAAAGTTCATCCATGTTAAAAAGAATTTTTTGCTTTGTTTTGTTGCGTCTGTGGTTGAAATTTGACCTTCTAGGAACACCCTGTAGAAAGCGTGATTAACATTTGGTTGATATATGAAGGTTTTTTTTTGTATAGGGTAGCTTTCAAGAGAATCTGTTATTTTTACTGGAGTCGCTCAAGGAAGGTTTGTAGTTAAAAAGTTATATATATGATATAGATATACAGGGTGGAGCAAAAGTCACACAACATCTTGAATAGTTCATACTAGTTATTAATTTCTCAAGTGTAAAAGATAAAATTAAATAATAAAAAGTCATTAACTATTTAAATCGTTGTGACTTTGCCATGCCCTGTAGAAATCCTATTATTATATGTTTTAATATATAATAGGTTTATATATTTAATATAAAATATAAAGCCCTATTTTATGTTCCTTAATTTATAACGCTAGTTTTTATTTGTCGCAGGTCATGGACGTTCAAAGTCAATTATCGTCATATTGGAAGAATTCGATTTATTTTGTCATCATAAAAATCAGACTTTGTTGTACAACATGTTTGATGTTTCGCAATCTGCGCATACTCCTATCGCTGTTGTCGGATTGACGTGTCGTTTGGCGAGTCGATAAATTTCTTTTAATTATGAAGATATCTGGGATGCGAATTAATTGTAGTGTTTATTTTTATTTATTTTATGAAATAATAAAAATACATTTATTTCTGTAGGACGTGCAAGAGCTTTTGGAAAAGCGAGTGAAATCAAGATTTTCGCATCGTCATATTTACATTCACATGGACATGTCATTCAGCCAATATACGGACGTCGCCGCGGATTTGTTGCGAGTTCCATCCGGCATCATTTCCAAGCAATTGATGAAACGATGGAATAAAAAAGTCGAGGTGAGATGATTAGTTATGTCGCCTATAAAATTAAATACAGGGTGAATCCGAATGGTCTGTACAAACTTTGGGAATAAGGTCTAGATACTTAAACAAGTAGAAAATATCCTATGAACATGGGGTCTGCAACGCTTCCTTCTGGAGTTACGCAAGCAAGGAATCGTTTCAGACCCCATGTTCATACGACATTTTCCCTAGACCTTATTCCCAAAGTTTGTACAGACCATTCAGATACAGTAACCAGTTGTGTTATTGGAAAGTATATAGAGATTACTGTTCATTATTGAAAAAATATTTCTACATAATTGGTAATAGTATGTTTCTATGGCAACGAATGATAGTTTGTTATCCCAATAGCCACTGGCTAAGAAACATTTATATTACCTCAGTAGCCATTGGTTGATCACCATTACATGATGCTCAGCATCAGCGTTCATGTAAATGAATAACACGTCAGCATTGCTTTTTTGTAATGATAAATTTAACTCAATAGCCACTGGCTAAGAATGATCACATTTATAACCTCAACAGCCATTGGTTGATCAGCATTACATGATACACATTTATTCTTTTTTTTTTTAATGATAAATTATTAATATTTCAGGAGCTATTTCAGAATGAAGCAGTGGAGAAAGCACTGAAGCAGATGTACTATACAACAAAAGATATACATAAGTTGAAAATGATTCTGGTAAGTCGCGTTGTTCGTTCTTTTGATACTCGTATTGCATCGTTCTCAAATATTTTTTTTAACCTTAGTTTCTAACCATCAGTCAAAACGGTGATTCGTTGGCCAGGAATTTTGCCGACGCTCATCGTCATCAGTTTTCCGATGCAACAACTGCCTTACTCGAAGGTCTCTCCATTTTGGAGCTGTGCGTGATCATTGCCATGAACCACGTGACCGACAAGTATGACGGCGAACCGTTCAACTTCCAAATGGTTTACCATGAAATGTCGCAGTTTGTCAACCTGCGAGCTTCGCTGCATCAGTTCGACGCACCCGTGGTGATGAAAGCCTACGAACATTTGTTGGAACTGGAGTTCATGAAACCGGTCGTCGGAACGAGTAAAGTGCAGAAAGAGTACCAGATGGTGACGCTGTTGCTCGACAGTTCACAGATCAGAGAAACGGTTCAGCATTTCCCGAATCTTCCTACCGAAATACAACGGTGGGCTTCTAGTTGCATAGTATGAAACGGACTTCAAAGAACACCAGTAACAAAACTATAACTCATTCACATATCATCATCGATAGTTAGCAGTGCCATCTTCAGTCTTGTTCGTAAATTACCATTGCTAGAAATATTTATACGCTCGTGTGAAATGAGGCAGAGCAGTTGTTGAACATTAATTGCTTGTTATTGAGTGTATGAATGACAGGTTATGAACCCAGCACATTCCATTGTGTAGTGTAGTTTACTTGTTTATCGAGTGTATGAATAACAGGTTATGGGCCCAGCACGTTTTTGCTGGTCAGTGTACTTTGTTTGCAATGTGTATGAATAACAGGTTATGAGCCCATTATGTTACTACTGCAGTGTAGTTGACTTGTTTGTTGAGTACAAATAACAGGTTATGAGCCCAGCATGTTTCTACAGCATAGTATTTCACTTGCTTGTTTATAGTCGAGTATGAATAGCAGGTTATGGGCCCAGGATGCTTTCACTGCAAAATGTAGTTTACTTGCTTTGTATTTATTGAGTTTTTCGTTTGCCATGCATATGAATAACGGCTCATGGGCCCTGCATGTTACCACTGCAGTGTAGTTGACTTGTTGAGTGCGAATAACAGGTTATGAGCCCAGCATGTTTCCACAGCATAGTATTTTACTTGTTGATTTATTGAGTTGAATGTATGAATAACAGGTTATGGGCTCAGGATGCTTCCACTGCAGAATTTGTTTATCTATTGAGTTTATGAACAAGTTATGGGCCCAGCACACTTTCACCGCAGTGTAGCTTTACTTTAACATTCTCCCAACATGTGTTACACTCTCTAAATAAAAACTTTGGCATTTGAAGTTTAGCAAATATTTTTTTTTATTTTTCACATGTAACAATCTAAATAATGGTATCGTTGAAAACAAAAAATAATAATTAAAAGGAAAAAAAAAAAAAGAATCCCCAAAAAGTGCAGAAATAGGACTATTCACAAGTTACTTGTACATTATCTACAGGAAAAAAAAGCATGAAGAACAAAGTTACACATTTTTCCCCCTTTTACAAATGCTGCACATGGCACAATTTTTTTACTCGAAAAATAATAAATGAGTTGTTCACCTGAGGTATAGTTATTTAAAAAACATGAGCTACAACCAATAGGGTTCGTCCGAGAATTATAAACAAAAACATTCGATATCTTGGTAACGCAAAAAATAAAAAGGCTCGTTAGCCGATTTAAATCGATTTGGGTTCAGGTTCGTTATAGGAAAAAAAAAATTGCACATCTGCAGAGGAATTAATATTTTTTATGGGATAATAAAAAGTTATGGAATTCGTTTTTTCCCGTTTATATTTACAATGAAATATCTGCTCTCGAATCGATGGAAGAACAGCACATTCAACTTTCTTTATAATTTTACACACGCGTCGTCGTCGCAATTGCGGTTCTCTGAAATCGAATCGTTCCGAGGGCAGAGACCGATAATAATGTGTTTATATAAAGTATTTGAGCACACATACGAAAGTAGAAATGAAAATATTATATGATGTATAATATATGTGTATATAGATATTTTTTTTTTCATGTTCTGTACATTGCTATGAATGGGAGAAGAGAGCCAACATCAAATTGAACGAGTTTTGTTTCAGGTAAAAGATGAAAAGGAAAGGCAGAAGTAATGACTTATACACAGTTAAATAGTGGACATCTCTGAATGAGCCATTTAAAAATAATAAATTTGAAACGCAAGTCGTCGTCATAAGAGCGGCGTAACATATTAGTTAACGGCTGAAAAAACAAAATAAACGCAAAAAAAACGTTTGATTCAAACTGCGATTTGACGCTACAATGAAAACTTGCTTTTTTTGTGGTTTTTTAGGTTTTTGTTACACAGAATGGAATGTCACATGCCTCATTTTAACATCACTATGGTCCAGTTACTGAAATCAAATTTCGAACTAATCAACGTACTTTGACTATCATCATCTGCAATAATAATAATAATACTAATAACAATAATGCATTATGCATAATAATAATAATAATATATTTGTTTAGTCCTAGTGATCGAAGGCTAAGATGATAATGCATAATAATAATAATAATTAATATTATTTTGCATAATAATAATACCTACACATACAAAAAATCAAAACTTGAAGCATATAGACCGTTAATTAGTAGACTGCATCACACAAGCAAAAAAAAAAAACAAAAATTGTACAGTGTGAAATGATCGTACAAGCGGATTTACGACTCCGCAGTGAAAACTAACAACTTTCGAGCTACTGTGAATCTCGTGATTAACGACGAACGAAAAATAACTTAGTTCCGAAAAAACAAAACAAAAAACAATACCAAAAAACAAAAAAACAAATAATGTAAGAATAATAATTTAAATCCATTATATTTACAGAGATTAGCAGCTTGATACTATTACTGAACACATACGCTGGAATTCAAACAGTTAAAAAAAAACAAAAAACATTTGTTTTGCTTAAAAATACAAAAACTTGTACATTGATGGGTGGTGAAAAACTCTATATAGTCTCTAAAATAATAATGCTCAAAGTAGTAGTAAATTTATACAAGTGGTCTAAAAAATAAAAATGGTTACTGTAACAAACTTCTAATAAAAAAAAATCATCTTGAACATTTCAAAATATGCTGGATAATGAAACAGTTATTTTGTTTGTTTTTATCGATTATTCTTTCCTTAAACCATAATTTTTCTTTTTTTTAGACATGTAAACAATAATCGTTGCGAACTGAAAATTAATAACATCGCAAGCATCTAAAATACACACAAGTATTCCAGATAAATAAAAACGGTTATAAAATAAGTTGTTTTGTGTATTTTTTTTTATATATATATAATTGAAATATCAATGGAATTCTTTACAAAAAAAAAATTATATATATTTTTCGTTTTTGTATTTTTTTTTACATAAGTAAACACGTGTACAAACTGAATCATTAAAAAAACAACACAAAAAAAATAATGAATAAATACAAAGGGTGCATGATCATCATCTCGTCAATTGTTTCCGCTGCAAGAATGCAAAAATTCCGAGAAAATGTAAAAATTTCATGAAATGAAATAATTCATGATTAAAAATTCACATGAGAGCAGAGAGATCATTCATGTCGATACATTCGGCAGATAAAATGATGAAAAACAATAGTGATCCATTTTCAGCATCGAACACAAAAATCATGATACGCTGTACCAACAAACTCAAGATTAATTCAAACATTTTTGGGATCGACAATTTCGAAATTTTTTACTTAAAACACTACACGAAGAAGCATCTTTGTTATTCATAATTTTGTTGCTTTTCAAATTAAAGTTCATACTTCTTACTACGAGAAGTTTAATTACAATAATTGGCAACAGGGGGTTGCCAGGGCTGCAGGAGTCGCCTGAATGTTTCCACGGCAACGCCTACCTCAACTCTCATTGGTTGTTCCGCATCATATGATACTCAACCGAGCCAATCCCTGTGATTACTGACAATATCGCTTGTAGCGATGCAATATTTGATCCCAAAAATACTAAATGAAAAATAAAAACCATTTCAAACGTGATTTTTGCAACTTGCAGCCGATCGATTTTTTTGTAATTTTCAGTGCAACGTATAAAAAAACTTAAGATTATTATTCGAGACTTTACACACTGAAATTAACATCAATTATTTTTTGTTTCATCATCCATTTCCAAGGAAAAAAAAAACACCTATTCTTAAAATACACGCAAAAAAAGAGAAGATCTGTACACTGAAAAATCACGGTATATATTTTTATATTAAAAAAATATTTAGCATCTATGAAAAACAAAAATTGTTATATCATCGGAATAAACAACTATACGCCCAGTTGTCGTCGCCGATTTTTTTTCTTAATACATGTATTGACAAAAAATAAAACGAATAAAACTAAAACAAACAGAAAAAAACACCCGGACTTCGTCAGATAGCTTTGAAACAAACAAACGCAAAAGAAATGATCGGGGGGGAAAAAATGACACAGCTTTACAGAAATTAACAAAAAATGAGGTAAATATTCGTCGCGTCAAGGTTTTCGTTTCTTTATCCCCATTTCGCATTAGAAATGTTATACAGCACAGTAATTTTTAAGAGGTTAACTGTGCAAAGTTTTGAAAAAAAAACCTTTTCTATGAGCACCACTTCATTCAGTCGAAGTGAAAAACATGTCGTAATAATACTATGAGAATTACATGAGAAGAAGAGATATACAAAAAACACAAAATTGTAATAGAAATTGGCAGAATAATAATAATAATAATAATAACAAAAAACTTTTCTAAAAAATCATTACAAAGGAAAACATAATCGATAACTTCCACTGATTATCTCGAAACGAAACAAAACAGATTCTGAAAAAACAAAAAATCCACGTGTTGAGAGTGAAACGATATTTTGCGATGATTAAAATCACGTTATTTAACACGGTTTACAAATGTGGAGGTGCATGAAGGAATGGTCTGGAATTTATATTTTTTTTTACAATACACATTTCCCCATAGAATAAATGCGCACAACACTATTGGATTCATTCTTTCGTTCCACAATGTACAAAAAAAAACAAGATTAATATAAATTAAAAATAGTACCCGAGTCAACAAAACAAAAAAACGCACTCCAGAGGTAGCAAATTGTGATGTACTTAATTTTTTGTTTTTTTTAGAAACAACTGGAATAATAATAATAATAATAATAATAAAACATTACAATGCAATTAATAATAACAATAATTAAAGGGATTGATCAAGAGCTGTCTATTTCGATAAATCGTGTCTCCACACTGCAAGGAATCATTTTTTGTTGCATATTGACGAACATTCTATTTTTCAACACCTTGCACGACCTTCAACCAATGACCTTCAACCAATGACCTTTGCACAACCTTCCAATGACCTTCAACCACAATTGACCTTCAAACGACCTTTCTCAAAACAACGGGACATAGGAATCTACTACGACTCCCAAAATGAAAAACAATAACAAAACAAAATTGTTCATTATTCATATGGAATCCAGAGATGCTATAGTATATTTTCAAATCAAAAAATCAAAAAACATAAAAAAGCTGCTTCGAACATCTATATACGATTAGGTTACACTTCAGGTAAAGAAATCAGGTACATTTTTTTTGTTTTAATATGTAGAAAAATGCTTGAATTAGAGAAAACTACAAGATGTTTATATATTCGATAAATGTCTTCTTTTGTGTCATTTTTTTTTTTTGTGTTTTTAAACAGACAACTTTTTTTTTTTTAAATGTGATGATTATTTTTTTAAGCCCCTGAATTTCAATGCGGTTATTGTACAATGCAGTGTTATACTCCTTCAAAAAAAAAAAACACCTGAACAAATAATGAACGTATATTTATATTATATACTCTCTCATCATCATCATCTCGTTTCGTCAGATAGCCACAAGTATCTGTACACAATAGCATAATAATGAAACCTTTCATGCAAACAACTTTCACACTTTTTTCTTTAAAAACAAAATTTTTTTTTACCAGCGAACGTTTTGAGTGATTAAATCGTTTGTGTTTACATTTAATATATTTTTTTTTTTTTTGTAATTTTCATTTTTTGCAAGTTACTTAGGCCATCCAAACTTCTTCCTTTAAGCATAGTACGACTAATGACGTAGTGATGTAGGTACGAGTAAAAATGTTTTCAGTGACGACTGCAATATCCGAGTTTTATTTTTTTTGCACAAAAATAAAATAAACTGAGGTACCTAAACGAAAAATTTGAGCATGACGGAAAACTTTTGTTTTTTTTTCAGCTATACCTTAGTGCTATCTCGCTCACCTTAGAAAACAAAAATGAGTCAGGGGTGATGTTTTATATATATATATATATAAATATATATATATAGTTATTGAGTCTTAAGTCACGATGACTTTGAACGAAATAAATGCAATGAACGATTGTGATAACGAGATGCTAAAATAAATCACGATTGTTATTTTTTGAGAAACTTTTTTTCGTCACCTGGTTAAAACGTTAATTCAAATCGTTTGATGAAATCTCCGATTTTTGATCAGAAAACAAAAAAATAAAAATTAAATTAATTTTCACCGATATCGATTTTTTGTTTCTGCCTTTTTTTTTGTTGTTTATAGTTTGTTTTTTTCGTCGTATAAAAAATTAGACTGTACAGTTTGGATGGCATGAAAGATAAAAGATGATACACAAAGATATTAATAAAATAAATGACTTGATAACTAGAGGTCATTCAAGGCACACACAGTACACACTTCTGTAGAATTAACAAAAATACACCATTCATGGTTTGTTTTTTTTCTGTTGTTTTTAGTATTTTGTTTTTCTGGATCAATGCTCGTCACTTTGTAAAATTCAGCTGGGCTTTTTTTTTTTCGTAGTATATTTTACAGTTTGCCGAGACGGGCAAATTAAAAACGAAAACAAGAAAAAAAAAAACAAAAAAAAAAACAACAACGAAAAAGAAAAACACAAAAATAAAAATAAAAATAAAAAGGTTCTCGTTTGTTCCAGAGGTAAATATACGGTTTGTTTGTTTGTTTGTTTTTTTTCTACTTTGAACTTCTCAAGAATTATATACCTGTCAATCACCCATCTGAACAAACAACAGACAAAAAAAATTTTAAAAAAACAAAAACAAAAATAACAAAACCGACCGTTAATGTAGTCCTCATATATTTCAATGTAGGAAGTTTTGTTATGTTTGTGTTTTATATTTTTTTTTTGTGTGTTTGTTTTGTACCATTTTTTTATATGCTGGATTCCTTTGGTGGAGCCGTCGGTGACACTGTAACCACTGGGATCTTATTATTAGTTGATGAGGTAGTAGTGGAGTAGCAGTGATTACCCTGCATCATGATAATCTTCTTGAGTACCGATATCCTCTCCTGCACGCAGCTCGCTGATAGCCGGGCCTCGGCGTCGTGATCCCAACATTCTTCTATTGTGTCGCATAACAGCTGTAAATTCTGCAACGGGAAATACGATGATAAGCTTCGAAACAAGCTGTTTGCACTTGAATTCGCTATGGTTTTGAGGAACGCCTCGACCTGTGCTGTTCGCAAATAATTTGCGACTACACCCTGCTTATGATACTAAAATAACATTTACTATGTACACAATCTACTCACTTGATTCTTTTTCCAATAATCTTTGAACTTTGGCCTTAGTTTCTTTTGCACTACAGCTATTTGCATGTCTTCCAAAGTAGGATGTTGTCCAACTTCTTCTTCAAATGGCAGTAAATATTCATCAACAGGACCTACAAATAATAATAACAACACACAAAAAAATAAAATTAACATTTCTTGGACTTCATTAAAATTCAATTTCCCACCAAAAAGAAAAAAATATGACCACCGAAACGACGACAACTCACCATCTTGGAGAGTACATCTTGAGAGCAGTTCCCACAAGACCAGCCCGCACGCATACATATCTATCCTCAAAAACGAATCGTGCTGAAAGTTTATAGCACCTTCTAACACTTCTGGAGCCATGTAACGGCGTGTGCCAACCTGTCAAAAATAATTAAACATCATCAATGGCTAGATCCCCCTCACATTCATGATGACCAATTTCGAAACAAAAGGAGAAGCTCTCGCTGAAAAGTGAAAATCCTCGTGGCATGATGATGAAAAACAAAAGTAACGATGACATCACTTACTTGGCCATGTGCATCACCTGGTGATTGGCCTGGATGGAATATTAGAGCTAGTCCAAAGTCAGCAATACATGCTGTCAAATCCATTTTTAAGAGAACGTTTTTGCTCTTGAAGTCTCTGTGGGCCAACGCCGGTTTGTAAGCCTCTCCTTTGGAAGGAGGAACTTCTTCATGCAGATGCATCAACCCTTTCGCCATAGTTTCGGCTATGTGACACAGTTCAGTCCAACTGACAAGATTAGCCTGAAAACAGTAACAAAAAAAACCAGTTCCATTCACTTTCACCATTTGCTAAATGGAATTTCATCATCCAGTAGAAAATAATCAAATCACAATTAAATGACAAGTCCTGTACATCGGAGACTTTTTTAAAAACACACTTCATAAATTGTCATATTTATATCCACTCGTAAGTGAAATCCAACTATTCCTTCACAGTAATTTTAATCTGTATAAATTTTGAAATAGATATTTTTTTCACCAGATGTCACCTTATGTCTGAACCCAAAACTCGCTAAAGAATGAAACTAATATGCACTAGAACTGGAGTAACATACGCTGTCTAGGGCTGAAAATACATACAACAAATGAAAAATCTGCTTCATTTGTATTAAAAGAAAAATTGTACTGGAAAGTTAGCAAATATCTTGCATATTAAGAAATTAATGGTGTGAAGTGAACAACTGCAGTCGATATAAAACAAATGCACGTCAAACATTTCAGCATTATTTTGCTTCCAAACGAAACCGAACAGGTGGATGTCTAGTCTCAAAGCAGTAACACATATAACCAATGAGATGCCAGTATCTCACCGACCAATCACAGATCCCTATTTTGTGGTGGAAATGAGTGCTATTTAGCGCCTTGTGTAGGCAAAGTTCACTATACACGCTAACTTCGCTCAAGCTTAAAAGTGCTTATGAGGGCCGTTCACTTTGGCATTGATAGCGCGTCAAGATGACGACAGCAAATTAAGCAATGTTGTTTCTCAGTTAGAATTTAAAATGTTTCAAAATTGCAATCCTGCTGAGGATGAAGCCCAGTGCTTGGAAACATGTTCAGTTTTATAATTTTCAAGAAAGTGAGCAGTAATAATAATAATAATACTAAACACAGAGTGAAACCCACTTAAAATTATTTTCCACTTGAGACATGAAAATTGTTTAACAACCCAAAACTTCTTTATTAATAAAAATATATTTTCGTAACCTGCTTAAGACATTCCCTACTTTAAAAAGTTGATATTTATAAATCCCTCAAAATGACTTAAAATGTTTTCTCAGGTTAAAACGTCAATACGGATCCTTATAAATGTATCTAAAACCCACTTAAGACATTTTCTCGCTTACAAACCACATTTTTCAAGTCCTTCAAAATTCATTTGAAATCAGTTTAAAATTTTGTCTGGTTCCCTCCATACACATTTTATGTGGGTTCAGCTGTACTTTGAGATATCATACATAATTCCTACCTTGAGGTAGTCACTAAGTGAGCCTTTTTCATGAAACGCTGTTATCAGCCAATAATCAGCTTGTAAATTGTCACCCCGCTTCTCAGCGCCGATATACGCCAAAATATTTGGATGTTTCATTTGGGGGAGGCGAAAGATCTCTTGTTCCACCAACCACGAATGTTTGTCCTGCGAAACCCAAAAAAAAAAGCAGCATATCAAATATAAGCATAGAAAACAAAACAAAAACCCAAAAAGAGATTTTTAAGAACATGCTTTATACATTGTCATCAGATGTCGCCCTCTCACTCACAACTGAAACTAAATATAAATGCATATTTAAATTTAAATGCAAATTATGCATAATAATATGCATTAATAATATTAATAATAATTATTATAATTATAAAAATAATAATTAATAATAACATTGATAAGCATTAATAAATGCATAATATGCATTTAAATTTAAATGCATATTTAATATAAATATGCATTTTGATGATTGGTACTTGTGTCACCAGACGGCACTCTATGTCTCAACTCAGACATCTTACTTCACTAGTGAAACTCAGCCTTAGAAGAATAAAGCCTATATAAAAAAGTCACATCGACTATTTGCATCAAAAGCCAAACTGACCTGAATTGGGAATACTTTCACTGCTACCGATTCGTTCATCATGGTGGCCTTCCAGACAGCTCCGAAACGACCACGCGCTTTGATTTCGATCAGTTGAATCGGCCGCAGTCCCATGTGGGGCGATGGAGGAGGTAGTGGACTGGGTTCGTTCGTCGGCACCTCATTGAAATATGCCATCTTTTGACGCCTGTATAGCCAGTAGAATACTGCAACGAAGATTGCCACTCCAACGAAAGGAATCAGAATGTACATCGTAACGACAGCTTGGTTGGAAGGCGTAAACGCTTTAATGGGTTTGGCAGCTGCTGAAACGGAAATCACAAAACGTTTGTAACTTTAAAACATTCCACCGACACAGCTCGGTCCTCAGTGATGGGCAGTAGTTTAATTACTAGTAGTTGAACAGCTAGCTGAATTACTATATTGTGGTAATTAAGTGATACTTACAGGGCGGGATTTAGATGTAGTGAGGCCTTAAGCTATGTTAAATTGTGAGGCCCCTATTTTGGGATTTAAGACTTTTATTTGATATTTTTTAATCAATTTTTGAGAATCTTTAAAACTGAGGCCCCTCTAGACTATGAGGCCCTAAGCTGTAGTTTATTTAGCTTATAGTGTAAATCCAGCCCTGGATACTTACAACTACGATGTAAATCGATTACAACTACCGAGTTTAATGACTTCATACTGTATGGTTTACAACTGGCACAGTTTCGGACTTTAGGGGAGTCCCCCTGATTGCGCCTAAGCAACTATGTTGTGCAATTATTACAGATAATGACTACAGAAAAATCACAGTTTATGATAAAATTGTTGAAAAGCAAGGCCAGGGGACAAATGTCCCTGTCAATTTTTGCACTGTAAATGGACTAAATTTTACAGCACCAATGTAAAATTTGCCCAATACTGAAATTAATCTTCAAACATGAAAATATACATTTTGCAAATGACATTAGTTTCACCAGATGGCAGCCTATGTCTCAACTCACAGACAGTAGCTTTATATAGTATAGTCAGTAGCCCCAATGAGAAAAAATTGATGCAAGTAGTGTTATAATTACGCAATTTCTCATTTGACAATTGTTAATTGCAAAATTTTATTTAGCTAGTAGTTAAAATTACTTTAGTCCTAGTTTGCTAACTAGGACTAAAGTAATTTTAGGGCCAAAGTAATTCAACTACAATTGCTATTGTAGTTGAATTACTTTGGCTTGTGCCCATCACTGTTGATCGTTCGAAAGTACGTATCAACTTCCAACCTACCTGAGTATGGTGTCGGCGTTGTTGAAACGGGAATATGATACATGTCTTTATTGCACATGTCACCTTCGCAACAACAAAACAACAGTTGCTTTTTGGGCTCTTCTCGCTTCTCAACGCAGCTCGCCTGATCGTAACACTCCACATGATTCAACCAGCAACCTAAATAAGAGAAAAAAAAGTGTAAACAGAAACGTTACCGGCAAAGTATATAGAATTCAGGCATTCTACAAAATACAAAGGCCAAAGTGCAGAATTTTATACTTTGCCTGTTGCTTTTGGCAAAGTACAAAATAAGCATTAAAATAGTGATGTTAGGTCAAGATTTTAAGTTATGTTTAATTTTAAGCCTAAAATTTAAAAGTGGACTGTTTTTTTTAGAGAAATTTGTATTAACAAACGTGACCTAAAAAAAACCACAATGTGTGCATATGTTACAGGCAATGTATATAATAGTATACAATGCCAAACCTCTTTTGGCAAAGTATGAAAGAACATCCTGTATAGAACTGATGAGGTTAGTTAACAACTTTTTCTCTAAGAAATATGTAAATTTAAATTTAACAAGCCTCAACTTACACCTAAAAGTTTTTCTTAACCTAACTATTCCAATGCTAATTTCATACGTTGCGTAACCAGGTTAGTTATATGCATTTCCTGTAACATATATATGACTTTTTTTTTGCCAAAACCAGACCAGGCAAAGTATAGAATTCTATAGTTTGCCTATCCTTTCTTGGTCTAAGATTTCGTTTTTGCGTTTTACCACGACCTCTTCTCGGTCGTTCGGGGTCTCCATTTTGAAAAATCACTGACTGCAGCGCCACTGTGGCTCTGACATGCACTACAGTATTACCACAACTTTTACGAGTCCCTGCTTCCGTTCCACCAAGAATCACATTTGTATCACCCAATATGAATAAATAATGAAGTTTCAAAATGTTTAAATGTCATTATGAACACCTTGTAACATGTTGATATTTCATACTTTGCCTTGAAAACAGACCAGGCAAAGTGAAAAATGCTATACCTTGACTTAGGCAACTATAGCCTGGATTCTACACTTTGCCAGTAGCAGGCATGAAAACAGATGAAAACCGAGGAAAAAAACCGAGTCGATCAACTGCGGCAACTTGTACCTTTCATTTTAATAGTGAAACCAGTTGTGTTGTTCTGCCACAAAACGTAGCAATGGTTTCGTTTGTCGGATTCTGGTGTTTCGCATTCTTGTGTGGTGTTGCATCCTTCCCCATATTCCGTGCATAACGTTTCATTGAAATATTCACACTTTTTCGTCCCTACCGTTGTTGTGGTTGTACTACGTCCAGTACACACTAATCAAAAAGAGAAAAAAATTGTTACAATTCTGAAAACATGAACGTATCAAATGCTTGAAAATTGGCCATCTCATACAGGCTACACTACAACAAAAAATTACTGTAACTTATGCTACTGTAAGCCATGGGTCTTCACTGCTTATTCAACAGGTTATAAAACCAAGTCTTTTTTTTTTTACTTGAAAATGCAATTTGTTTGCCAATAAATGCAAAATTATATCACTTGCACACATGAAAGCTAAATGAAACACTATACAGGGTGTTTCAAGGTCCAATCAAATCATAACCACAGATGCTACGTATCAAAACAAAATACAACCACAGATGCTAGGTATCAAAACAAAATATAGAGTTCATATGAACATGGTTTAAAAATGCATATTCATTTGCATACCTAGTGATTATGCGACAATAGGCTGGTTTATGCATTACATGACTTATAAGATTATCCCTGGGTCAACAGAGACGGGAAGCATTTATTGGTCTTAACACACAGCATCTGTAGTTAAAATTTGACTAGACCTTCAGGAACACTCTTTACAGGGTTATTTGAGTGGTCTGTACAAACTTTGGAAATAAAGTCTAGGGACAAACAGAAAATGTCCTATGAACAAGGGGTCGGAAACAAACTTGCTTCTGAAGTTACGACGATTCGAAGTTTGCCTCAATAGCTGGCAAAATTATCACGTTAGGTAGCCTAGGTTGTTGTTCCCGCTGCAACCAAATGTTAAACTGTCGCAACTCCAGAAGTCAGCATTTCTGACCCAATGTTCACGGAACATTTTCTGCTTGTTGATGTCCCTAGATCTCATTCCCAAAAGTTGATACACCCGGTATATACAAAAGTATGGTAAAATGAACACACAAAAATCATGAAAGCATTATGAAATAAGTCGGAGTACACAATATATCAAATGTACAGTATGCATCATGGTTATATATAATTGTCGAATCATCAAAATCCAGGGCACACCAATGAAACTTTTATGTGTCGCCCATTGATCCGACTTTTTTTTGTTAATATTCAAGTGACAATATTTATAATCTACAATAAAATTCTCTTCCTGAAACTCGGTGAAAAAATTAAACAAGACTTTGCACAAGTAACAGCATGATAACAAAATTCTATTAACCGTGCAGATCAAAATCAACAATCTACTTCCCATGTACTAACTGGCTGAAATGTAGATATCAAGATCATATTTACGACATTTTCAGTATTGCACAAGATGTATACATTATACAAGTCGTTCACATCCAAATGTATTGATTCCGAAACACAATATCTAGTGTGGCAAAATATATTGTGCAGCAGGCACAATGAATGACATGAAATTAAATGTACCATTAGTATACATAAAATTAAATGTACTGTACCATCTCTAGTAGTGTTTGATTAAGAGGAATGAAATTTAAACATATTGCTTATTACTGTACTTATATAGTTTACTACAGTAGAGTTTATCTGAGCAATCATTCATTGCTGTGAATCCATTGGAATAAGCACAAATCAACTATCTTTCTACATGTTTGTTTCAAATACTTTTAAATTTTGGTGGAAAACTATGCAGTACTGTACTGTAAATAAGTATTGAGAAATTCAGTCACCGAATTAATTTGGTCATTAACTAACAATAACATATGGTTAGGCCCAGTGCTGGGTAACGTAACGGTGACGTAACAGTAACGCAAAAAATGTGTTGTAACAAATAACGTAACGTTTTTCGAAAAAAGAAAATTTCTGTTACTTGTAACGTAACTTTAATCATTTATGTTACGTTACTGTTCCTTTGCCAATGACCCAAGTCAGCGAAGAACAATTATTTTCATCGTTAAAATTTATGGTACTTTCCGGTTATAGCTCGGCCCAGTCTGATGTTGCTATTTGCTTGCACTTAATTATGGGTTTATTGTGCAGGTTAGATTAGAAAAACAAAACATTATCATACGTTTCTTTGTTTTTCCTAAACTAACCTGCGAAATAAACCCATAATTAAGTACAAGCAAATAGAAATATCAGACTGGGCTTGGCTGTAACCGGAAAGTACCAAATTCATATTTTCGACGGTCAGAAACGGATTAAAACCAGAAATTGTTGAAAATATTTTATTGATACGTGCAAACTCATAATTAGATTGATTAAAATGTACTTTAAATGTAATTTTTGTGACATTTCTTGTATATTCACTATAATAACGTTACAGTAACGTAATTATATAACGTAACGTTTGAAAATTTTTTGTGGTACTGAAAATAACGTAACGTAGCGGAAAATGTTGAAAGGCTAGTAACGTTACAAGTAACGTAACATTACATTATAACAAGTAACGTAACGTTATATTTTCCGTTACCCAGCACTGGTTAGGCCATATGCCCATTCCAATATCAAACACATGTGAATCTGAAAAAAATAAACCAATTGAAGCAGTCAGCTCAAGAACAAAAACAGAATCCACAGTGAAAATCACTGTTTCGACAAGTGTTCATTTCACTTGCATCGATTACCGTTCATCCATAATATCATATTTTTTCAACAACCTCAAGATCAATCATTAATTTCTAACATCTGTTTTCCATATTTTCCGAAATTTTTTAACAAAACACCCATTTCACACACAAAAAAAAAATTGATTTGATTTCAGATTCACGTGGATAGCAAACCCTAATTTTCTATACAATGAACTGAACCACCGATCAGCTTTTTTAATAGCATCAAAGATCGCATATCGAAGGGAGACGAGTTAAAACGAGTAGCAGTAGCACACACACAGTTGAATGGACTTTCTATTACCAAGCCAGTCGGTATGATGTAACTGTATCCACCCAAAGACCAAAAGAACATGTGCGCTGATTCCTCCACTGCACATGGTGTTATTGAGGGTAGGGAGTGGGGGGAGGGGGCTTTCCTACGCTCCCCTAGCTGGGCATGGTCCTACACATTACTCAGACATTGCTCGACATTCAACAAAAGCAAGCTGGGTGCCCAGCTTTTTTAACCAGAGAACCAGTTTGCAAGGGGCATTCTACCATATGGAACTTGTAGGGAACTTCAATAGCACAATGCTCAACAAATTCAATAAGTCTGGGTTTCCCAACCTTTGCAAATACTAACCAGTCTGCAAAAGTGGTTATATGGTCAGACAACTCCTACTATATTTAGATAGGTCGCCACAAACGGTCCAGTTTTTGCTGACCACTCAAGAATTATTTGATATTGAATAAAAACTACTTCTTCACATTTAAGTTTAAAAAATACATGTATAATAAAAACATGCATTTATTTATAAAATGAAAAATTCTCAACTAGAAACAAAACATAATTTGTCAATTCAACCAAAGCAATGAAAATTCAACCATGAGATCCAATTGTGTGCTATCTACATTTATTCTACAAATATTTATATACCCTGTATTGTTGTATTGCATATACAGGCTAGACCAAAAATTACATTAATATTTTATTAACACAAAACCAGTAAATTAACTCTTGGCCCACCCTGTATTGACCTGTATAGTAATATTAACTACAAGTATTATAAAAACTAATATTTATTTAACAAGTTTAAACATTATTAACTAATGTGTATTGTCTACATACTTATAAGTTAATATCAACTATTATAAAAATTATGATGTATTGTACAATTTTAAATCTTAACACTTGAAAAGTTATAACAAACAATGTTAGAAATAAATCAACAAAATAATATATAATAAACATAAATATATAAAATAATTCTAATTCAGTTTGTAGAACCTGCTATTCGTACAATTCGCTATTCATCAAACTATTAAAATGTAATGTTAATTATGCATTAAAAATATGAAAAATATGCTCTGAAATGCTAAAAATTTGCAACATGCATAAAATATGCATTCCGAAAAACCCAGCTACAATATGCAATTGCATATATGCAATACGCATATTGTAGCATACATATAACATAACTATCCTATCCCTAATGATCACCCTTCCAAACAATACGATTTCTCCTGCCCTCCACCTTCCATGTTCATTTACAGTACTGTTACATGTATACTTATTGATTTTATAGTTTTTATGTATGATTTTATACATTAAGTACTGTATTACTGTATATACTACTATACTATAAAAACTATTACTATAAACAATCGTCAGGGATCTGGAACAGATTAATCAAATTAACATTATTTCTTAAGGGGAAAAATTAATTTGCCATTCGTACAAATCACTATTCCTCCTGGAACGGATTGTACTGTATATGAATTGCGGGGTTCCACTGTATGTGTATTCACACAATGAATAAAGTATTTAGGAGCAATATTTCAATAGTTACAACTGACAATATTTTAAACCACATTTATAAAGTATATATGCATATACAAATATCTACTCCATTTCATATGCAAAATACACACTGTATGATATAAATATTCGAATATTACATACACACTTGTTACATGAGCTGTAGTAACATTATTTTTAAGCATGTCAAATGTACGTTATCCTAATACTGATATAGGAAAACTACATCTTAGTTTATGACTATTTTGATCAAAACCTGTTAATCTGTCATTTTACCTGTCAATACTTATTTGTCCTATAATTTATATATATATATATTATTTTCATTTATCCTATAACTTATATATATTATATATATATAATTTATATATAAATATTTTTATTTATCTTATAATTTATATATATATTATTTTATTGTCTTATAATTTATATATATTATTTTTATTTGTCTTTTAATTTATATATATTATTTTTATTTGTCTTATAGCATATTATATTATTTTTATCCTTTAATTTCTATATATATCATTTTTATTTGTCTTA
>JAQIWH010003036.1:0-21625 GCA_034695005.1 Cryptops parisi | reverse complement strand
CCCCCCCCCCCCCCCCCCCCCCCCCCCCCCCCCCCCCCCCCCCCCCCCCCCCGCAAAAAGGGGGAAGGAAACAAAAAAAATAAGGGATGGGGGAGGGGTTAAACCTTCCCTAGCTGATCATATAGGACGAAAGAGAAAGAGCACCAAACCCGGTTGGGTTTAACGATTCCCGATTACTCTTCTTTTTTTTTCTCCCCCTTTATATATCTATATATATATATATTTTCTCTTCCCTTTCTAAAAATTTTCCTCGGTCTTTTTTCTTCTTCTTCTTCTTCTTCTTTTCCCTTCTTTAACATTTCCATCAATTGAAGTTTGTGCCTCGGAGTGCTGGTGCTGCTGTGGATAAATTTGGAATAAGGTTTTTCGAGAAAGCTAGTAGTAGGAGCAATAGGGCCTTTGCCTTGTTAGCTGAAGCACAGCAGGAGCATCCTAGTCTCCAAGAATTTTTTTTTTTTTTGACTCACCCTTAATAGGATTCAGGCTTGTATTCGCCCAGTTCTTTTTTTTTTATTCTTCTTATTTTTTATCGAATCTTCCAAGGAGGAGAAGAACAGCCAATTGCTAAAAAGGAACTAGAGAAGATGAACTATTTTTCTTCTTCTACTTTCTTAAGAAGTTGTTCTCGTTACTTCTACTTCTAGTGTGTGTGTGTGTGGGGGGGGTGTCTTCTTTTGGTTCTTTTATTCCTTTTGCATCGCCGTAAGCCTTTTTTTTTCATTCGTATATAAGGGATGGAGAGAATGTAAGAAGAAAGAAGCACCTTGTGTTTAGAAGTTGCATATGTGTGTGCATTGATCGAAATCTTAAGATGCAGGTTAAAGTAGGTTTCAAGAAAGCTTTTTATTTATATCTTTATTTTTTCAGAGAAGAAAGATTTTTGTTTTTGTCATTTTTCTTTTACGTGGTTTTATCATTTATTTATTTTATACATTTTTTTTTTTTTTTTTGTAAAAATATTTTCAGATTCTTATTTAAGTGTCAAATTTATGTCGCTTTTCTGTCAAGTTTTTTTTTCTTTGCAAGACTACCTCATTTTCATAATGTAACCCGAATTCTTGTTTAACATAACTATTCCAATGCTTATTTCATACATTTCCTAAACCAGGCTATTTATATTGCCGATACACTCTATTAACTATAATTACCTTACCGTATAAGCTATACGTTTACAGCATGTGTGTATGTACTTAGACAAGTTTTGAGATAAATCTATAGGCTCTTATCCGATTCACCCGGCATTGCCCGAGTGATGCACGTGCTACCAAACGTAGAAATAGAATACAACATAAAAACATGTAACGCTATCGGGTAGAGTACGAGGGTAAAGCAATCGGTTGGGGGTCTAGTTGGGTGGAGGGTATATTGGGGAGGGAGTGAGGCGTTTTTTTAGTCAATTCTGTTGGCTTGGCTCCTAAAGAGTAACTGTGCAAAATTTAGACCACATTAAGAGTGCATAACAAACATTCGAGCTTCATTTTTTATATACTGTATATATTAGGGATATAACACAGTACGAGTAGGAACATGTATGTTTCAATGGGTGACATTTGTAGGATTTTGTTTCCTTCGAGATCTCTAACTAGGTTAGTATCGGAAGTGTATTTTATTTTTTTAGGCGGAATAGAGAACGGTTTCCATTTGGGTACGAGTTTACCATTTTGGGGATCCGTGACACATTCAAGATGAAAGGGAATGTAATGAAAGTCTGAAAAGGGGCGTATATAAAAAAAACATACGAAGAGGAAAAGGAATGATATAGATGGAGTGAAGGGAAAAGAAAAGGAGATGATACGAAGAAGTTGAAAGAGGAGAAGAAGAGCCAAACGCAAACAGCAATTAAACGACTCGACTTATATAGAACCTGTGTAGGGGGGGTGGGGGTCTGTTACCTTCGTTTTTTATTAGTATTTTCATAAGAATATGAAAACTGAGATGGAGAAAAAAGATTGTAGGGGGAAGAGTAAAGTTTTAAAAAAAAAAATAATAATAAAAGAGATGCAATTCTGGAAAACAGCGAATAAAAAACAAATATTCGAAAGTTTATATTAAAAATGAGATTTTTTTTCACTGAAAATATTATTTTTAATATTTTAAGTTTGTTTATTTATTTTTAAATTAGGATTTTTTTTTGTGTGTGAAATTTTGTCAAAGAATATCGAACGTTAGTACCTACGTTGTATGCGCATAGAGGGCAAAGGAAGTCTTGAATTAAACCATGATAAACAATTTTTTGTTTAATTTATAAATTCTTTTATAATATATATCTTTAATTATATTCACAGAGCAGACCGGATGTCATAAACTGTCAATTTTTTTTTTTTATAAAAAAAAAGTTAAGTTGGGAAAAGTTATATTCATCCGCGACTTTGTATATAATTATACAGTACCTTCAAAAAATGCGGTTGCATAAGAATAGTATATTTAAAAGATAAGAATAGGTATACTTAAAAATTATACGATTTTCTTTTTTTGTAATTTAAAATTTTTTTTTTAATGTAACATTTTTTTTTATGACATCAAAGTTATATTTTAATTAAAGTATATAGTACTTTAATCTCAGGGATGCTTTTTTGTACGAAATAAGCGACGTTCAAATTGTAACCGGATTTTCTTAGACGCAAAAACCATAGTTACTAATGGGCCTGCGTGCAACAAAAATCCGGATACTTTTTGAACACCAAATCGTTTAATTTTGTTTTCATAACTAGCATCAGAAGTCAGCTACCATGGTAATAAGTGTATTAAACTATTAGTAAATATTTTTTTATTGTTTTGCCAAATGGTAATACAAGGAATTTCAATATTTTTGGCTGACTACAGGTTGGTGACTGACTACTGGTAGTTTTTCTGTTTCCTTTTTATGAAATCGATGTTTGATCGATATGAAACTTGTTTTTTTTTCTCCTTTTCCTCTTCCCCTTGTGCCTTTAGGGTTTGTTCTTATCCACCTTTTGTTCCCCTAAAGGCGAGGGTTGACAATTTTTCAAGTATATACTGTATATCAGTTGGTGAAAAACACACCGATACAAACTGTCAAATATATTATTTCCAGAGTTCAAGAGATTGTGATGTATGTTTGATATATAAAACTATGAAGATAAAACGAACAGAAAAAAGTTTTTTTTGAACCAAATGTTTTTTTCGATATTATGTTTTTATATCGTAGGTTGTTTTAACTGTCACAGATATTGTGTACGATAACGTTTATTTTTTGTAAAATAGGCTTATATAATTACTATAGTCGTAGTCCTATACTGCATATATCTAATGTGATTTGTTTAATTTTTGTCTGCAAATATCAACCAAAAAAAAAAATGTTTGAAGTTTGTGTTTGAACGTGTCGAAGACCTCGGTGCCAGTGACAATTCGTTAATGTCAAACTAAGCAAACAGAAATCGAGGAAGGGGAATATAAAAAGGAGACAAGAAAGAATATAAAAAAAAGGGGGGAGGGAAGGTGATGGTGACACCACTTCCTACATTCTCCAACATGACATCCGTTAATTCTGAACGCTTCATTCAATGGCGAACATCGACCTGTGTCGTCGATGAGTACGCACATTTGGGTGATCCTTTATATTTTTTGTCTTTTTCATATCAGGCCTATACTATACAAGTTTATGACAGTATAAAACTGTTATGCTATTTTGTTTTTGTATATATATATATTTATATATATTTATCTATATATGCCCCTAATGTAAATGAAGTCTAAACATCTGGACAGGGTGATTGTCACCTGCGTCTCGTCACCGAAAACACTTCCTGTATCTCTCATCAGAATAAAGTGTCGCCAGATGGTTAAGATAGTGTGGTATAAGAAGAAGGGAAAGGGTGTGCGTTTTTAGGGATTGGGAGGAAGTGTAAAATGTAGGGGGAGATTTTTTTTCATACCTCGTGACAAAAGAACTTTTATAGATTAAATACGACACATTATAGAATACGTGTAAAAGTTTTGCGTTTTACCTCGTTTAAATTTACGTCCAGTGTAGGGGCTAGGCTGTGGTGTATAACACGCGAGTTGTGCAGTGAAGTTATATGTATATATTGTATATGCTACAGGCAATGTACAGTACTGTATATATATATAATCTAGGAATTGTATACGATGCCAAACTTGATTTAGGGAATGTATGGATTAGCATTAGAATAGTTATGTTGAGAAAAAATTTTAGGTGAACCTAAACAGCCTTATAACTAACTAAAACAGTTAGTTAAAAACTAACCTAAGCAGTTGCAATGTTATTTTGTAAAGTATACGTTAGTTTTTGCAGTATATATTCTGTATGTTATATATGTTATTTTGCCATACGTTGTCAAATAAAGACTCGGCATTTCATACAATGCCTGGATTATTATACCTGTACTTATATATACAATGCACTTTACAAAATACTGTTTAAAGCTGTTTGCATTATTCATAGGTTATTACATTATTTGTAATTATTTTTATAATTTTTATATTTGTTAATTTTAATTTATTTTTCTTTATAGGATGCAATTTGCGATCGTTATACAATGTATTCGACACCTACAACGCTACTGATTGGGATTTACCACGACATTTAGTAAACGGTAAGGAGATCATTTTTCAATAATTTTTGCAAGTGCAGTATACTATTGTCTAATATTCGATGTGTTACTGCTGTTATTGCCTAATTTAAATTATACGTGGTACTTATTGTACAATATACAACATTACGTCACGTACAGTAACACTTGTTACTGTTATCAGTTTTGCAGTCAGTGCGTACCAAGGAAACAAACAGTACTATAGTCTAGTTTGCAACCTATAATGTGATGTGCAACCTATAATATAGTCGAAATCCATAGGAATATAATTAATATAGAGTGTGATACACAGAATATGCGTGTATATAGACCTACTGTATTCATGATGATTGCATTAAATGACGTTTAATGCATTTGACTATTTTGATAAAAATTTAATACGTGTATTTCTTTACATTGTTGTGTTTTTGTCGCGTTTCTTTTGTGGAGGCAGACTATCGACCAATCAGCTCGTTGCGAATTTTTTTTTTTGTATGTTGGAACAGGGGAGGGGGGGAGTAGGGGCATTGAGTGTATTGGCGGCGAATGTTGTCTCCTCGGCAAAAGTCTTCGTTCCCTATTGCTACTACGTACGACGACTTAGGGTTGGGCATTCGAATGGTTCCCGCATCGGAATAATCAATATTAATTTGATTTTCAAATGCCAGGGTAGAAAAGCGGTGATAGTAGGGTAGCAGTGGCAATAGTAGTAGTGAAGCGCATGCGCCTTTCTATCGCTAGGTTGGGGGGACAAGAATGCACAGAACTGCCGAATAACTGATATGAAAATCGATTGAAGAATGATTATCAACAACAATAAATGATGTCAGTAAAAATGAGAGAAGGGGTCAATGTGTTGGGGGGGGGGAGTTAATATTTTGTGAAGTGACCATTCCAACAATAAAGGATTGGTTGTTAAAACACATGATAACGATTTTGTTATATATGTATAATAAAAAGAAGTTTAAAGATGTCTGTGTATGTGTTTATATATAATGTGTATTTTTTATATGTAAAGGGTAAGGGGAAATGTAATTGGTTTTTCGTACGACTACAATGTGTATACCCAGAAGGAAGAAGAAAGAGAATAAGAAAGGCAACACAAAGGAATACGAAGGGGACGACAAATGAGATAAGACGAAAGAGAAGGTTGGGGGTTGGTGGAAATTTAAGGAATGGATTGCTACATCGAATACCAAAATGAAATTGATGGGAGAGAAAGAGAAAAGGAGAGATGAGAGGAAAAGAGGAGGAGGGGATATAAAAAAAACAGATAGGGGGGTGAAATAGAAAAAGAGAGTGGTGCGTGCCTATAAGGCCTACTCGTCTCTCGCCGAATTATTATCATCTACGAAGGAAGGCCATATATTTATATATATGAAAAAATACTATCACTACATACCAACATGCACTTTATACTGTGTGTGTGCGTGCACGAATGTGTTATTAGTCGATTGGGTGGGTAATGGTATGTTTCTTCTTTGAAGATCTTTATCAATATTATCACGTAGTTTTTTATAGAAAATAATATCAACGATGATTTTTTTATCTGTTATTGTGTGTATATACGTATATATGTATGTATGTATGTGTGTATACGTTGCTTTGTATATTTTCATTTTTACGACTTTTATGTTAATTTTGTATTTATGCACTAACGTGCTTAATACAGGGTATTTCCTCTGTAGTGACGATTTAATATAAATAAATATGTCATCATCAAAACCCAGTTTCAACTAGTCAAAGCTAGAATTAATTAACTGATCGATTTTAAAACCAACTTGAGCGTTTGGCGGCCTTCGGCGGCATTATCTAAGATTCTCTTCGTGGTTAAGGTTAATCGTGTTTTGACTATGAGATCGAGTTTTAATTTAATTAAAAGTAACACACGCTATTTTATACATACAAGTATGTACAGGGTGGTGAAAGGTAATTTTCGGGGGATTTGTTTTTTGTTAAAGAAGTGATCATTTTATGTATTGAAACTTATGGATAATCCTCTATGTGTATATAAGTATTTTACATGGAGATCTATATCTTTGTACATCCTTACATCACCGTAAAAATAATTACATTGTAGAGGTCGTTAGCAACAAAACACGGGGAAGTCGTAACTTACAGATACAATGTAAACATGTATCCGGTATTTCATTTCAATTTGTTATTCAGCCTAAGTTTGAAGATTCTACTGATTTAGGATATACTGAATGCACGCGGAAAAAAAAACAACAACAAACGAATGAAACATTGGTCAGTGAACAGAGGAAACAAACTATGCACCGAAAATTATATTAACAACATGAGCCCTTAGTCTTTGGGAGTGAATACACCATACACTAAAATACACCAAATCACACTGTAATAATGTAATATATGTACTGTAGTAGTAGTAGTAGTGATAATGTAATACACCAAAAATTTGATTGTCATTTCATTTTTCATGTTCACATAATTTACAACGATTCCAATTACCTCGTCGTAACCATTTCAAGTCACAATTAACATTTCACAACGTGTCTATAGTCTTTTATAGAATGTTTATGTGGAATATTTTTTTTTCTTCTTCTTTCGAGGTGAGTTCAAAGAAAGATTCGAACACATCACCTGCCACAATAAAACCTTTCCCACTTTTTCTTTCTGTACCCATCTTCTTCTTCCACCTACGTAGCGAGGAAATAATTTTGCGACGAAAATTGGCAACGCGACGGCTCTGTCATCGCTCTGGGTCGAGAGACAGATGAAAGACTGTCGTCGTTTTTTTCTTTCTTCTTCTTCTTCACCACTACTTCTCGTTCTTGGCGAGACTTGAACGAGAACAACGACCGCCGCCTTTGATTACAGTCCGTTACCGTTTCTTCTACTTCTTCTTCTTCTTCGTCGTCTTCGTCTTTTCCACTGGGGATAGAGTAACTGGAAAATTGCTCGCGTTCGCTGTAATTGAACTATCCTCCTTTGCTTAGTAGGCGGGAGGAGCTAAAAGCAGGAAAAAATGTGCCTCGCTTTTACTTTTTTTTTTCTTATTCTTCTTTATCCCCTACATTTTTTTTCTTTTCCTTTTATCCCCATTTTTTTGCGTTTTTTTTTTGTGTTTGTGACATAGACTATACAGTGACATAGTCGCGGATAGTGTCGTCGTCAAAGTGGAAAGTTTTTACGTCGTCGTCTTTTTCAACCAACTGGTTGTTGCAACATCAGCAAGTGTTTGCGTAGGTTTCTGTATGCAAAAATTTTCAAGGTGGTTGAAAAGTCCAACATTGTTTGGTGCATAAAAAAAACATGGTGTCAAACCTGGTGCTCAAACCGGAAGTTTACCATACTTCGTTTTAGAAACTGAGTTTGGATTAGCCAAATTTGGTAAGCTTAAATTAGCGTTGAACAGTTCTTTCCAGTTATTATAGCTCACAACATATCATGTAAAATGATATGTTTTGTACATGATCAAAGCAAGTGTTGTAAAATCTAGGACTTCAAACTATTGGTTTTTTTTTTATTGAATTGAAGGGCCTGGTGTAAACGGATTTTAAGTAACACGTTTGTTAAAGATGACCTAAAACATTTTCGAATGTATTAGGTGCGATTCCACCTTTCTGACGCATAGTTTTGAGTAAAACAGCAACATGTGCAAAGTTATTAGTGCAAAGTGTGAAGTAGCCCAAGACAGGCAAGGCAGGTTCAGATTTTCAAACGCGTTTTCCGCGAAATTGTAAAAATGTTACTTGACACCCTTTCACACCAGGCACTTCAATTGTGTTACCAAATAAGTGTCACCTCTGAAATTGGTCGTTTCTGTAGAAATCGAAAATTGAAAGATCTCGTCTGTTATCTGGTTAATCGTGATTACTAAGGGATATTGTGAAGTTAAAATGCTGTTTTACATGTTTTTTAAATTAACGTGTATTACTGATTAACTAAAGGTTACCTATTACGTATTTTAATATTTGAATGAACAAGAGATTCTCTTTGGGAGGAACAAATAAAGAGATTCCGTAGATAAACGCACAAACCATTATACCATTGTTCGTGTCGTTAAAGTTGAAAGAAGTTTTCCAAAAAGAAGAATATACTGTACATTATATATTTTTTTTTTCTGCACAAGAAAGAAAGAAAACATAAACTCTGAGAAAGGCAACGTAGAAGTAACAAAAGGTCACCTTCTCCTTGCCATATAAAGAAAACAGTAAAATAATAATCACGATGGTCGTATTTGCTTAGGGCACAAGGGTCAGGATTAGTGAGTATAACACACACTCCGAGTCACGGAGGAGTCAACTACCTTCTTTATCTTCTCCTCTTCTTCTTCTTTTTTTTTGCTTCTTCTTTTTAAACTTGGGGGTTTTTGTTGTAAATTCATGAATCCCCACACAACTGACTTTTAAAGGGAAAAAAAAAGTTAAACTGCTTGGTCACCTGCAGAGTTGTTGGCGCGCCAGGGGCAGGGGGTTTCTTATCCTTAGGCCCTTGGCCTATGGTTCATTGACTTTGGGATTACTTCATCCTACTTTTTTTCCTGTTCTAACCTCCCCAGTTCACCTCTACCTATCTTCCCAACTTTTTACCCCCTCCTCCTCCTTGGGTCTCCCATATTTTTTTTTTATACATATACCCCACATTTTTTTTTCATTCACCCCTGAGTTGTTTTTTTTTTCACTACATGTGGAAGGGGGGGGGAGGTACTACAAAGAGATATAGGAAATGCCTAGCTGGGAATCTCTCCTCCTCCTACTCTTTAAGGACACACGAAAGCCCACTCGCTGTGTCCGTTTACTAAATAGTGATGACCTCCCCCCCCTTTCTTGTCGTTTCTTTCTATGACCCCCCTCGGAATGGAAGTCAATCGTTCGAAAATCCCACCTGAAAAAAAAAGGAAATGGGTGGTGTGGTGTAGCAGCAAGTAGTGGATAGATAGTAGGGAGAGTATAGGTGTATATGGTTTGTAGTGGCGCATAATAGGGGGAAAAGGTTGGTCTTTTCACCACCATTCGTTGAGAATTATAGGGGAACTGGGGGGACGGGCCCTCGAGACCGCAGAAAATACAGTTGTTGGGGAAACGACAAAAGGGAGCGATTTAAAAGACGAGTACCACCATTTTTCTCTTGTTTAGCCCCAAGATTTGTGGCCTACACTGTGTTTATAGATCCCTGTATAAGGGGGGTGTTTTGTGAAGGAAAAGGACACACGTGGAAGAAGTGTGACCACACAAATAACTCCTCCTCTCTCCCGACTGAATGGACCTTTTTATTCCGCTCTTTATTAAGAATTTTTGCACATGTAGGCCTTACATATTGGTTTACATTTTTTTTTGTGCAAAATAGTGGAACACTGCCTACAACTTTATAAATATAACTTGGTAGCTACGACTCATAATTTCCAATGTGACAATGCAATTTTTGATTTGTAACAATGCGAAGTCAATTGAAATATCACCATTGTGAAGAGCCCTATGAAAGTGCTGTTATATCCAAAACTCCAACATTTAATTAGCTTTTCGAATATTCCATGGAACCATACTTTTGACTCGCCAAAGACTTCGATTTCGACGAAAGACATTCTTCGAATGCTTGTTATAGGAGAGGAAATCTCGCTATTATGCGATTCTGTGCGGTGGGGTACTTGACAGTGCGAAACGGACGTTTACAAGCTGTTTGCTCCAAAACATAACGCTTGTTTCGAAAAGTTTTGTTGAAAACGTGCTGCTCTCAGTGCGAAACGCACGTTTACAAGCAATTTGCTCCGAAATTTTTTTGAAGAGTTTTGTTGAAAACGTGCAGAATGCTCTTGCACTTGCTGCCTTTCTTTTAAGCTACGTGTGGCGCATATGCTAGCCTCCTTTGCTTTAATTGTCTAATGTAGTGTTTCCATTTTATGCGATTTTCGAATTTTGCAAAGTTTACGCGGAACATAACCTCTCATAAATGGAGGACTACGGTTGGTTTTCAATGGATAACTATGACAAGAGTTTCCTGTTTTAAGTTTGACTTAATGTCGATATTTCGACGCTACCTTTTATTTTTATTTTATTTTTTGTCATTTTTGGTTTATACTTTTAAATTTTTAGAACGCATTATCGGAAGACTTATTTTTTTTGGGGGTATTTTTGGTTGATAGGTAAACAATAACTTTTTTTTAGAGTATAAGCGAATATGGCGTCAGTGTTTGTTTTCTTCTTATTCTTCTTATCTTACTGTCAGATATACAATATTTTTTTGTTTGTTTCACATTCTACTTCTTCATCCCTTAGGAAATGAGGGCTTTTTTTTTGTTTTGTTTTGTTTTTCGAGATGAAAGGCTCGAGATGTATAAGAAGGGGTATTCGTTTGTCATTTCCTTTGTAGTTTCCGTCTTGTTTATACTGTAAATCGATGCGTGCTTTGCGATAGCAATCCTTTATATTTTTTTATTCATTCTTCTTCTTCTTCTCCTTTTATCATCAACCCTACTCACCATCTTGCTTGCCATAGCTCAATGTTTGTTTGCTTTTTCCAATTCCAATGGCGCGTACTGTCTATCCGTGTTGGTTTATTATTTACTATGCGTGATGTGTGTGTGTCTGTTGAAAACAAATGCAACAGTAAAAACGTTTTTTATAATGCTTTTGTCTTAGCTTCAGAATGGCAGTCTTGTTTTGTGTTTTTTTATAAAGTTTATTGTCTTTCTCGACCTACAGTTCATGTTGTTTGTTTGTATTTGTAAAATATCATTGTAGATGCTTCGTTTTTATATAGAGTTTGTATAGGTATAGAATATAGATTGTACGTTCGAAATTATTTTTATATTTAAATTATTATTATTTTTTTTTTCAATTTTGGTATATTAAACGATATAAAAGCCAAGTGTTTTTTACGTGCCTCAAGATTTCCATGACAACAACTAAAAACAAGCGTAACCATAACATAATAAATGTGTTACCATTCCAACACAAACATAAGCAGTAACTAATTAAGTAAACGTAAAACACCAATGTTGTGGAGCAACATTAGTTAAATCAATGAATTATGGGTATGCATTGAATCAATTGTCTCCCGTCATTTTTGACGGGCATACAGCTCTAAGAAATGTTCAATTCATTCGAGCTCCTTATACCGTATATGATGCTCGTTATAGGGCGAGATCATTTCTCTGTTATGCGGTTTTTTTGTGTGTGACTTTGTATTTCAATACAACAGTATACGAATATTTTTGTTTTGTAAATTTAGAAAAAAAAAGAAGTTTTTTTTAAAAGAATTTTTGTAAAGTTCAGTAAAAAAATTTTATTTTCAAAAATATATAACAAATACTTTGCTCGAAGCTCTGCCGAGAACCACTATCAGTTTGACAGACTTTGGAATGGAAAGTTAAGCCTCGGTAATTCACTCACAAATCATCGCTTAAATGATTTCTGACAGTGCAAGTCTAGAAATGAGTGGGGGTCGGAAAAAGAAGAATAATAATAATAATAAAAAAAAACCGAAGACAGGAAGCGGAATAAAAATGTAAAAAAAAAATAATAAAATAAAATAAAATGGGTGGGTGAGACTATTCACTTTCCATAAGCCTACAGGCTATATAGAGAAAGAAAGCTCATCATCAGTCTCCGGATTTTCTTAAAAAGTCATCCCCTCTTTTTTTTCCTCTACTCATTTTTTTGGGAGGGGTTGGAAGGGGGTGTCATTTTTTTATTAGGAATGGAGAGGGAAAAGATGACGGATTTTTTTAGAAGAGGGGTGGTGGATTTATCTGTCATTGGTATGTGTGTGTGTGTGTGTGTGTTGTGTTAATAGCATTGCGTTCGTTAGGCGATGATGGGTTGGCGTTGGATCGTATAATGACCTGGTGACATTCTTTTCCGTTTGCTTTCGATCTTGCAGCTTTTTCGGTGGGGGCGGAGTATGCTTTCCCATTAAGGCTCATTATCGATCATTGAATGAATGAATAAATGAATGAATGATACCCCCCCCCTTCTCATTCCGGATTTTTTTCTTCTCCTTTATCTTTTTTTTTTCTTTCGTTTTTTTTTTTTTCGTCGTCGTCGTCGTCTTCTTGATTTCGGAGGAAGAAGAAAAATCCCGCACGCTAATTGCTCCAACCAAGCAAAGATGACGAAAGTAACTAAAGGGAAATCAAAGGAGGAGAAATAGATGACGAACGAACACCCTTTAAAAAAACCAACTTGAGATTTGATGCTCACATTGTGGGGTTTGTTTTTTGTTTTTTTTTCTTCCCCGGATAAATGTTAAAACTGAGCGAAATCGATTTATAATGAGGATTTTGTACGATTAACACGAGTTAAAGTTACCACCATGTGGCTTCAGTTCGGGGTCTGACATCACGGGGGCAGGTTTTCTCGGGGTTCTCCCGTTTCCTCCTGCATCATAAAACCCTGTGCCATGTTTATCATCATCATTTCTGTACTTCTAATTTGAATAAAGTCTGAGGGCCAAATGACATAACTGTAAAAGCCAGTCGGTGCCGTCGTTAAACCCCAAGTACCTACCTAAAGATACCAAGTTTACACTTTTCAAAGGTTTACATTTCGACGAGCTAAGAGGTGGATTATATACAGTGTGAAACATTTAACCCACGTCAAAACACGGTTTTTATACTTTTTATACGAGCTTCACTTGTGAGTTTGTGAGTGAGCGAGCTGGAAATTGGAACGTGTACTCCCATCTACAGTCGTTTATGAGAGTATAAATGTATAGTCCAACAATGTACATACCAAAAAAACGCATAAAACGAGAACCTTCGCGAACTTTTATATGTCTTTCGCATAAATCAAAATCCGTGTTTCATGTTTAATCAATCTCGTTAGTTACTGCTTATGTTTGTGTTGGTATGGTAACACATTTACATATTATGCTATGGTTACTTTTGTGTTTAATTGTTGTCATAGAAACATTGAGGCACGGAAACAGGCACAGACAATGCTAATTTCATAGTTTGCGAAATGAGGCTTGGCATTCTATACAATGTCTGGATTTTATACATTACCGAAATTATATAATAGTGTAAATACTGAATAACAATGTATAACGTACAACAAAACTACGTCATAGTCTTCAGTTATAGACTATTGAAAAGGGGATAATAAGTTGGGAGTAATGTGTACTTTAATAAAGAAATTAAAAATTAAAAATATAACATAATAACATTTCAATTAATACACTACCGTACTATCTCATAGTTAATAAAATAATTACACTAGTACTTGATGTATTACACATTTTTATTTTATTTAAAAAAAAAACACATTTATTCGATAAGTTATAACTTAAAAGTAAAGTATGGCAGAGTTAATGAATTAAAAAAATAGTTGTAAAACGTGTCCACTGTTAATGGTTCGTATGAAATTATGTGACAGAACGATAGTTTATAAAAAAACGAGGGTTGGTACGTAAAATTTCTGCAGCCTCATTAATCGTAACGTTTCATTAACCCATTCATCACGTGATCATTTTTAAAATTTTATATCAAGGCCTGCATTAGGATTGATAAGAGAGAATTCAACTATTTTGAAAGAGGAGACTAAAGTTAAAGCAAACTTAATGTTAATAAGAAAATTTTCAATTTAGGATGGAATACAATTTATAACCGTGAAAATATATATTATACAGTAGGTTCATTATCTGAATGCAAAATAGTTGGGTGTCTGTTTTGACAAACGAAAAATGTTGGTCAAAGTTGATGTGGTGGGGTTTTTTTGTTTTATTGTTTGGTTTGTGAAACGGGAAGATATAGTTTTTAATTATAGTCCTGTTTTAATTTTTTGGTCGCTTGTCACATAACACACACCGCGTACAGCGTGCATAACACTCGAAACGACCGTTATTTTCACTGCAATCTCTCATAGCTCAGCATTAACCCTTTGACGTCGTTATCGAAGGGTGGTAGGGGTAAAGGGTTGACGCCATTGACTCACTGCTGTGCCTACGAATTTATTTCTCAACTAAGCAAGCAACCCTTTGTTGCCTCGTCCATACACACACACACACACGCACGTACTGACAACGACGATGAAGAAAAGGGGTACCAAAAAAAATTAAAAGAAGGGTAGACCTTATATTTCATCATTTACCATCCTTTTTTTTAGACAATTTTTTTTTTAGACATTTTTCTGGACTGTTTTTAGTGATAAAAACCCTTTGGGTTCATTCGCAGTTTTTGGTCCTATAAGCGACAAAGATGAAAGCTGATAATTCGACGAGTTTGAAAAGGGAGAAGGCATTTTATTAATGAGATAAAAGGGTTATGGATGATTCCTTTCTTTCATCCCACCCATTTCCTCCCCCTCGTCTTATAAATTTTCATTGTTACCCCCAGATGATAGTTGGGCACCCGATAACGATATTTGCGCGGTTTTTAATTCATAATTATTAGCCGAAAAAAAAAATAAAAGAGATAGAGATGAAAAAGGATAGTCGTTGTTGCTATGGTAACCATCCGATGATTATTTTTGATCATTTAAAATATTTTTTTTTCTTCGATATTTTTTTTAACTAGTGTTGACCACTAGATAAGTATAGGGATTTGACTTTAAATTCTGTGTTATAATTTATAAACTCTTTACGGGGGTATACAGTTGGATCCGGTTATTGTGGTCATTTTGGGCCTAGTGCTTTCTGATAACAATAAACGGTGGAAATAAAACATTGAACAGTGTGTGACTGATAATGATAACAATAGCCGATTGATAACATTAGCCGTGATTATAATAACCCGAATATCCACTGTATATTCTACTTGTTTACATAGGTTAGGTTATTTCAGTTCGTAAATTTATTTACAAACTTCCGCATAAAATGTTATTTTTTAAAATTTACAATATTGAACACACACAAAAAAACTATTTCATCTATAAAGTCGATTATATTACTTATAAATATTTTTGTATTATTTTTGTCAGAGTTTGATATGGTGATTATGATATTTGTGCAAGATTTTATATCAGACATAAGTCAATTGTTTATGATCCATATGTTTTTTGACACTGTTATTCGGGGGCGATGGAATGGCTCCGAATGGACTCACTCCGAATCGACGTTGCATCGACTTATGAAACTCTGTATAAAGTTGTTTTTTTTAGTTTACACATTGGAAAATAAATGGTATTTACTCTATATAATATTATCATGATTTTCATGTAAAATATTATACCATTAATATGTCATATTATTTTTTAATTAAATTTTAAGTGTACCTCTGTGATGAATTCGTAATTTCTAACGATTTTGGTTCTTTAATTTCAAATAAAAGAACTAATAAGAGTAATAAACAATTGTCACCCCTATACATTCTTATCTTTTATAAAAAAAATTGGTTATTTTCATGAAATATCTACTTTTAGCAGCAAAAAAACAATTTTCGGAGCGAGTCCTTTCGGAGCGGTTCATCCCTCCCGTTATCCCTAGATCCTTATATGTTGTATATACTGTGAACTTCATATTTAAACACACGACACATTGAATGTTGGTCGACTTTATTAAAATTTAATAAAATTATTTTTAATTTTTCGTATTTATATACTTTTAAATTTTGTAATTACTAAAAAAAAAAATTGTACGAATTATTTTATGCGTTTTCGGGTCTCAGTTTCGGTTTTAACGTTTAATATTGAAACCATCCAATCGCGAGATGGGTGGGCGGGGCGAGTGCATTGGTGACGTCATCGGATAGCATCGCGTCATCATCATGGCGGTTTCAACTACATTGTTTTATCTTGATGCACAAATTTGGTTCCAGGAACCAATTCGGCCCTTTTCACTCATTCATCCGGCCCACACTTTGACAAAAAATAGCGAGTGAGTATATATATAAGGAATAGTCATACATAACTTTTTTATTCGGATAATTTTCTCTAAAATGAAGTTTAATAACTTGAAGAAACCATATCTAAATGCGCAAAGAAGCAGACGATGCACACCAGAGACCTCCAATATAAGGACTATTTATTAAGGGTTTTTGCTGCACAAGTAATACCAATGTTAAATAGGCGGGTTTTTTAGATATTTTTATTGAACGAGATAACATTGTATAGAATTTTTTTCTTAATTATTAATACCGTGTTTAAGTGTGTATTGTAATGATGTGTTTTATAGTGTATCATCAAGGTTACGTTTTAATAGTATAGCTATTATACTTTATCAACTGATGAACTGGCGTATCGTTATAGCTGAAGTTCATCCAGTTATGCACTATGTTAAATGCTCCTCCATCTTGTTTTAAACAGAATGTGTTTTGTATCTAATTTCACAATTCTCAAAATTGAATTTTTTTGTTGCGAAACGTAGAAAAATTATGATGACACAACGTACTCACGCAAGAAATGTATAAAATGTATATTTCTATTTTTTTTAATACGTGTACAAAATGCTCTACATTTTTAATTTTCATTAGTTTTTCAAATGTAATGTGATGATGACGATGAAAAATTTACTACAAGTCTTTTGCATGATGATTTGAAACGTGATAACTTTTTTTCTTCTTTTTTATTTACTATGGAACGAACCCCCTACACTTTGCACCAGGGTAATAAAAAATGTTGAAAACCTAAATGTAATGGGGAGAAAAAGCAGAAAACAAAATTACTGTTAAGGTGGAAAAGAAGAAATAAATATAGAGGGGGAGAAAAATATGGCGTGAGAAGAAGACAGATTCGAATCGCAAAATATGAAATTTTAGGCTTTACCGAAAATTACCAAGTAACCTTTTTAACCTACCTACGTGTTATTAGCATTTATTTCATTCCCCTCTATGCCTTTTATTTTTTTTTTTATTATTACATCAAGGAAAAACGTATACATAAAAATAAAACGGTGGATTTTTTGTGCGTGTAGATGAATTTAAAAACTGCTATGTTCATTACTACGTGATGTACGTTTTCTATTCGAAATCAATTGAAGAGCCCTGGTGTAAAAGGGGTGTTGCGTAACATTTTTTTTTCCTAAAAAATGACCTAGAAGCATTTTGAATGTGTTAGGTGCAATTTTATTTTCCTGATGCATAATTTTAAGCAAAACAACAATAGGTGCAAAAATATTAGTGCAAGAAGTGTGAAGTAACCCATAGATAGCAAAGCGAGTTCAGATCTTTTAAACGCGTTTTCCTCGAAATTGTAAAAATGTTACTTAACAATTTTTTCTCTTCAAGTGATGTAAGTTTTACTTCTAATGGTTGTAAGGTTTTTAATAAGTTTTGTAAGTGGAGCATGCATATACTGTATATAAATGTGAATATGCCGTATGCGTGTATTTAACAAAGTATGTACATATAAACAATACATCATACAAAGTATCATACTGCTGCAGCAGCTTCACTGCATATCAATTTTGCTATGCAGCAAAAGCGAATTTAGTTGTTGGCATGGTTAATTTTTAAATACGAATTTAAAGTTGCCAAACAACTACTGTAAAATCACTTTTGCTGCATAGCAAAATGGAGATGCAGTGAAGCTGCTAATACCTTTCTATGGTGTGTTTCTGGATAATTTTTTTCCCAGTTGGATTGTTGAAAATGAATGAAACGACAGTGGATTCTGACTATATGTGTGTTATTGACTACAACTTTTTAAAATAAGACTCGATACCTACGACGCATCGTTTAACATTAAACCATGCGATTTTCTTAAAAATCAATTTCAAGGTCAATGAAACTAGTACCATTGGAAAAGACTTTGCTCAAGATGCTATCGTATCCAAAACTCAGAAGTTTCGTTATACAGTAATTAGTTTTTAGAGTATAAAATTGGGAAGCTTCGGCTAGGACGACACTCTGTGTGTATATACATTATGCCTGTATATAACTACAAATCTGTAACTACTATAATACAATATTATATTTATATACGTATACAGTACACTGTATACTATATGTATAATGCGAATGTATGTATTTCTGCAGAAACGATGCATGTTGAGCAGTAGAATGTCTGGTGAGAATCAGACTCCAATTTGCAAAGGGAAGGTTAGACATTAATGGGTGCGGAGTGAGGGGCAATCTATTGAAGGGGGTCGAAAGCAACCGACGATTTCTGACATGGACGACGACCTTTAATTTCATCATCTACTGAAAATTTTCTAGAATAGACTAGTGGTGTGTGTGTGTGTTTGCGTTCGTTTTCTGTGCCGGGTATGTAATTGCGAGGGATGATGGAAGACAGGTGGCGTGGGTGTGTCTCGATTGCCACGTGCACGTTAATAGAGGAGACAAAAACAGTTCTTTGCGCATTAGGAGGATAGTTATTTTTGATAACTTGTGATAGATAGTACCAATTGAGATAACGTAGTTTTTTTTTTATATATATTTATTTAAAAAAATTGTTTTTTTTTATGAATATCTAGGGGTACGGTAAGAAGAATGAATGAGTAAGTGATGATAACTGTAAGATCATTGCGTGACATCAAGTGCGGGTTATAGAATAAAGTTGGTTATAATTGTTTTTCTTGTGTGTGTGTGTGTAGTGTAGTCTCTGGTTTATTAATGCTCGTTCAAATATATAATTTATCGTGCCAAACATCAGGAATGACATTTTTCTCGTTAGCAAAAAGGAACAAAAAAAAAAGTTAGCATTTTATTTGACATTTGACAAAGTAAGATGCAGTCGTGTCGTGATACGACGGTGTGTTGGAATAGTTTTGCAATATCGTGACACTGAGAGGTTCATAATGACATGGCCAGTTTTATTTATTTATTATTTCTTTATCATCCCAATCATTTATTCATTATTATTATAATTCTTTTTTTTTTCCTGCATCTTCTTTCTCGTGTTACAGCGAGTCATCCTCGTCACAAATCACTAAACGGAGAAATGAGAATGTAAAGAGAAGCGTAAAAGAAAATGGAATTGAGAGAATAAATAAAATGTGAAGAAAAAAATGAAATGAAAATAAAAAATAAAGATATGCGTGCGTGCTTTAGTTGGTTTTGCATGAAGAAGAAGTGAAGGGGACATCGGTATGAAAAATGGAATGGCACGCTCGGCAGGTTCCATCAATCAGATGTCGCGTGTGCGTGGGTGGTGTCTTCTTCTAAGGAAGCCTCGCATTCAGCCATGCGAATGTTCTCAGAAACACTTATATCACTAGGTATACAAGTAATGAAAAAATATGTAGAAAACAGGTGGAGGGGAAGAATGAAACGACGACGAAATAGAAGAAGAAAAATGAAAAGGATTTTTGTGCAAGTCCTTCAGAGCGAAAAGTTCGATTTTGACGAGGGTATAGTAAGTTGTGGAAAAGTGAGGGATTTTCGAGGAAAGGAAAACAGCAGTTTGTGCGCATGCGCAGGTTTTGAGCGTGGTGTGGGTATAAAGAGATTTTTATTTTTATTTTGGAGGAGTGGTGTTTGGTAATGTGGAAAATCAAAGTAAATGGAAGATTTTTGTTGTTGTTGTTGTTGGTTTTGGTTTGTTTGGTGGATATGACAGATATAGTAACGATATTAATAATAACAGAGGTCAGTAGGAAAATAAATAATAAATACGTGATACGTAATGTTCCAAAACCCTTTTGGTGCAACGTTTCAATCAGTGCTTTCCACTGTGCTGTGTTTGCAAACCAGAAGCAAACACGTGGATAGATATTTTTTGTTAATTTGTGCTGCGTGTTTATTAGGAGGGATTTACAATATGTAGTAAACTATAAGTAATAGATATATATGTAGGCTTGTGTTTATTTATTACAATGCTTGATTTCAACTTAACATAGTTTGAAAATAAATATGTACTTGTTATCGTCAGTGACACTCTACACGAGATAAAACTCTACCTTCACGTGTTTTTTTCTCGAAATTGACACGACATTGATCCGTCAAAATTTAATTACATTAAATGTTCCGCGGACTTTGTCTGTGTCAAATTTCAGCTTTCTGAGATATCGGAAAGTGGATCAAAATAGACCGCAAAGATGTTTAATCAAACAGATAAACTAATAAACAAACAACGGTCAAGTTAAATAAAACGGTTGTACAACAAGTGATTTAAAAAATTCGGTACAACTTTTCATCGTTAAGTGTTTTATCGGATGAATGTGTTTTACACTCAACAATGAGCATTGAGCGTGCAAACGATGCATAACATGCATGTTTATTTACAACAATGGGAAACAAACATGTGGCTCAGAGCGTCCAGCAACACTCTACCTGAAACAAAAACGATTACTTATCACGTGCCAATAGCTCCGAATTGACACGACATTGGTTATTCAAAATTTGATAGATTCGATTATCACGCGGGACTGATCGGTACACCAAATTTTAAGTCTCAACGACACACGAAACCTGGTTAAAAATGACATCATGAAACTTTTTGAAAATCGTTTAAGATGCCAGGCCAAGTTGAATGAAAGCGTATAAAAAGGGGTTTATTATTTGGGTTAAAATGAGAGATTTCGTGTTTACTGTATAGAAATCCGGGAAGTGAAATTTGTGATCGAGAAATTTTGAAGAATTCCAAATTTGTTAGTATCATTCTTTTTGACAAAGAGAAGTTGGTGTTATTTACGATTTTATCGCATACAAAGTTATAAAAAAGTTTGATTATGATTATTATTATCATTTTTCCAGAATCGGGGTTTATTAACTAACTAAGAGTGAATTCGTGATTAATATTAGTTTTTTTATAGCGTTATCTATCTCTAAGTAGGATGCTCCTCGTTAGACGAGTTGACTTTTTAATGCGCCGTCTAATTAAGGTGTCGTGTTATGATGACAAGAGCTTTTATTTACGACTCGCTCGCAATATGTCAGGTTATAGTCATCCTAGTATAGTAAGCCAATAACGAGAGCACGAGACGAGCTATCAATCACGAAATAGTCTTGTGTTTCAACTTGTTTCAATGGTCGCTCGTAAAGCATTGGATGAAAAATATACACTATACAAGAACGCGACACACTTTTTAATATATTTACATCTGACAGACATGACCGGACGGACACAGGTTTTTATATATATATAAATTTTAAAGTAAACAGTAATAAATTTTGTGGTTCTCTTATCTTGTGTCACCTGACACGATCAGATTGACCGTATAATGACACGATTCACTCGTCGTTATTTGCAAGGACTGCTGTGCATTTTTGTGCCTAAATAGCTTTCAATTTA